>SJYX01023518.1:89972-104516 GCA_006410675.1 Oreotragus oreotragus | reverse complement strand
GAAAAGCAAAGGAGAAAAGAAAAGATATAAGCATCTGAATGCAGAGTTCCAAAGAATAGCAAGAAGAGATAAGAAAGCCTTCTTCAGCAATCAATGCAAAGAGATAGAGGAAAACAACAGAATGGGAAAGACTAGAGATCTCTTCAAGAGAATTGGAGATACCAAGGGAACATTTCATGCAAAGATGGGCTTGATAAAGGACAGAAATGGTATGGACCTAACGGAAGCAGAAGATATTAAGAAGATATTAAGAATACACAGAAGAACTGTACAGAAAAGATCTTCACGACCCAGATACTCATGAGCATGTGATCACTAATCTAGAGCCAGACATCTTGGAATGTGAAGTCAAGTGGGCCTTAGAAAGCATCACTAAGAACAAAGCTAGTGGAGGTGATGGAATTCCCGTTGAGCTGTTTCAAATCCTGGAAGATGATGCTGTGAAAGTGCTGCACTCAATATGCCAGCAAATTTGGAAAACTCAGCAGTGGCCACAGGACTGGAAAAGGTCCGTTTTCATTCCAATCCCAAAGAAAGGCAATTCCAAAGAATGCTCAAAGTACCACACAGGGAATTTATAGACTTTCAGTTATTAACATAAGGTCTCTCATTTTGTTATAAATGATGAAGAATAAGTAAAATGCTGATTAAAATGGAAAAAAGGTTTCAGTCAAATGGGTCTTATAGATCTACATCAAGATTTTAATGCATGTGTAATTTAATGACAGACATAATATATTATACTGTTTATTTTTTAGAAAAAATGTTCCCTTTTTATTAACTGTATAATATCTCACAAAACAATGATTCATGAAATATGTAGAGCTTACAAGGACAAAATTCAAGATAAAAAGCCTTACATAGATAGCCTTATGTAGATATGTAGATATCTTAGTTAACCTGTGAGTTTTTGTTAATATCTCTGAAAAATATAGAATTACTATATCTTATAAGATTTGTGATCTTATGCCAATGTTTTAATCTTACTATCTCAATTTCCTATTTATTAAATGGGAATAATTATAGCACTTAACTCATACGAGGTTTTCTGATGATTAAATGAGATGATACAAGCCAAATACCTAGAACTGAGGCCAGCATATATTAAGGACTTAATAGTTGCTATTAATGACTATGTGGTGTATTTAGTAATGATAAACTTGATTAATTCACATTTAGTAAGGAATACAGTTAACATCTTAAGTTGAGTATATTGAAGAAGGGGAAAATTCCTCTTTCTTTTTGTGACTTGATTAATGGTTTAGTAAAGAGTGCTGGATGGCATCACGGACTCGATGGACGTGAGTCTGAGTGAACTCTGGGAGATGGTGATGGACAGGGAGGCCTGGCGTGCTGCGACTCATGGGGTCGCAAAGAGTCGGACATGACTGAGCGACTGAACTGAACTGAACTGAACTGAAAGAGTATCACCTTTGGTGAAATGTCTCTGAATCCTATATGTCTTATTAGAAAGAATAAGAAAAGAATACAGTCAATAATACTTTAGAAGATGTCATTCTCTTTAATTTCCCATTATTAGCACAGTTAAAAAACTACCTTCTACAACCTCTAAACACCTGTCACAAATATGTTGTTTTTCAAAGTATGCCCCAATGATCATTAGATTCTGAATCTCTTAACATCTAATTAAAGCTGAGCCCTAAAAATGGCAGCTTCCTGGACACCAGCCAGATTGAATGAATCAGAATCTCAGGAGGTGGGACTAACCAGGCTTTCTTTTAGCAAGCTCCATATGTGATTTTTATACATAGTAAAGTTTAAGAAATCCTAATCTAGTTATGACATAAGAAACTACTATCAATCATTCTGCTTTCTGGCTTTCACAAGAGTGAGGATTTTCCTCTTTTATTAGGTTAGTGCAAAAGTAATTGCTGTTTTACACTGTTGAACTTGGCCATTTGATATTGGAATACATTCTTAAATAAATGGTATATATCAATTTAATGCACGTTTCTTACTTTTTTTTTTTGCTAATGACTTACTACTTTCTGTTTGTTTTATATTTATTTTAGACTATAGAAATGATGTTAGACAAAAAGCAAATTATAGTGACTTACCTATACAAGTTCAAAATGGGTCATAAAGCAGCAGAGACAACTTGTAACATCAACAACACATTTGGCCCAGGAACTGCTAATGAAAGTACAGTGCAGTGGTGGTTCGAAAAGTTTTGCACAGAAGAGCCTTGGACATGAGGAACATAGTGGCTGACCATTGGAAGGTGACAACGATCAACTGAGAGTAATCACTGAAGCTGATCTCTTACAACTACATGAGAAGCTGCAGAAGAACTCAACGTTGGTCATTCTGTGGTTGTTTGGCATTTGAAGCAAATCAGAAAGGTGAAAAAGCTCAGTAAGTGGGTGCCTCATGAGCTGACCACAAATCAAAAACTCATTGAAGTGTTGTCTTCTCCTACTCTATGCCACAACAGTGAACCATTTCTCAATTGGATTGTGACGTGTGATGAAAAGTGGATTTTACAAGACAATGGCGATGACCAGCTCAGTGGTTGGACTAAGAAGAAGCTCCAAAGCACTTCTCAAAGCCAAACTTGCATCAAACAAAGGCTATGGTCATTGTTTGGTGGTCTGCTGCTTGTCTGACCCACTGCAGCTTTCTGAATCCCAGTGAAACCACTACAACTGAGAAGGAGGCTCAGCAAATCAGTGAGATGCACCAAAAACTGCAGCGCCTACAGCTGGTCAACAGAATGGGCCCAATTCTCTTCCATGACAATGCTAAACCACATGTCACAAAACTAATGCTTCAAAAGTTGAACGAACTGGACTACAAAGTTTTGCCTCACCCACCATATTCACCTGAGCTCTTATCAACCAACTACCTCGACAACTTTTTGCAGGTAAAAATTTTCCACAACCAGCAGGAGGCAGAAAGTGCTTTCCAAGAACTGGTTGAATTCTGAAGCACAGATTTTTATGCTACAGGAATAAACAAACTTAATTTCGTTGGCAAAAATGTGTTGATTATAATGGTTCCTATTTTGATTAATACAGATGTGTTTGAGCCTAGTTATAATGACTTAAAATTCATGGTCCAAAACTGCAATTATGTTTGTACCAACCTAATATAAATAATTTTTGATTTTCATCTTGGATCAGTCAAGGAAATGAACAGTGATTACTGGCAGCAATTCTGAGGCTTCAAATGGAGACCCAAACCTGTTAAAGAGTAGAAAGACATACATCAGAAAGTTTTTTTGTTTCTTTAGATAATGCATTTGAATGTAATTTCTCTTTCTCTAAGGTAAGATACACTCGTGAATTTTATGTTTCCTTTTCTGAGAAACCCCAGCTGTCTCTTAAGATATCTACCAGAGAAATAAGGATTGACAGTTTTTAAATAGGGTTGATTGATATCTTTTGAGATAAAATGGTAACAGAACACTTGCAATTTATTATACTGTATTAAAAATATTATTATGATAAGGACATGAGATCAACTTTCTTAACAATTTTTAAAACTTTTTTTAAATTTTATTTTTTAATTGAAGGATAATTGCTTTATAGAATTTTATTGTTTTATGTCAAACTATAAGAAATATATTGTTATTGTTGACTATAGCTGCATTATTATATGCAAAATTTCCAGAGCTTATTCATATTGCTTAACTGAAATTTTATGCCCACTGGTTAATAACTTCCCATTTCCCCCTTCCTCCAGCCCCTGGTGAAGACTATTTCATACTTCGACTCTATGAATCTATTCAAATACTTTATGTAAGTGGAACTGTGCAGTATCTGTCTTTCTGTGACTGTCTTATTTTACCTAGCACAATGTCCTCAAGGTTCATTCATGTCAATGCACATAGCATAATTTCATACTTTTTAAAGACAGGATAGTATTCCATTGTTGTATATAGCACATTTTCTGTGTCCAGTCATCCATCAGTAGACATTTAGGTTGTTTCTACATCTTGACTATTGTGAACAGTGCTGCAATGAACACAGGCATGCTTTTAATATTATCTCTTCAAGATCCTGAATTCTGTTATTTTGGATAAATACCCAGATTAATCTAAAAGTGATTTTGATAAACTGACAATCTCTAAAGGGAACAGATTATTTACTAATGCTGCTAAATTTGTATCCTACACATATTTACCACATTAAAATTATTCTTAATATTTTACAGATTATTACCTCTAATAATATAGATACTCTGGTATTACTTAGTGTCAACTTTATAAAATTATACAAAACACTGGTAGTCATTCTGACAATAAGTGAAAATGGTAAATTTATAATTGTGATGAACTAGGTATAGAGATATTGAAATAAGATTATTAAAGAAATTATTTTAACTAACATTGATCTGATTGGTTTCTTTTACACACTATGAATATGAAATATAAAATTCATGATTTTGTGGTGAAGAATTTATTTCATGATGTCTTAAATGATGACAGTTATATACTATATTGAGTATAGTATATTCCACTGCTAGCTTAAAGTGATGAACAAGTTCAATTGTGAGTATCAATAACAATAAATAATAGTCAGAGACATACAAGGGGATTCCTTTTAAACTGGGATATTAGTGTCTAATAAGGCAATAAATAAATGATCAGTATCCCGAGAATAACGTCAAATAGGTCTGGGGAAAGTACAGGACTTCAGGTGCGAGCACTCACTAAGTCATGGAAATTCTAATGAAATACTGCCATGACTAGGGGATATTGTGTCATTTTGTAATGTGACTCAGAGAAAGTTTCTTTGTATACTTAGTCTTCTCCTGTTCTATTCCAGTTGTAGTCTGCTGTCACTTCTTATTCAAAATGTCTCACCATGGCAATGGGGATGGTGGTGTGACTATGAGTCAGAGGCAGGTATGATTTACTCCAGCGCCAGGGACGTAGCTTCTTGGCTATCCTGCCTCTCTCCAAACTGCAGCCATAAGTTGAACCTGTAATCATTCCTCTTCTCCATGAGTAGGGTTTTTACACCTATTCGATTACTGCACATGTCATGACTGTTTGCCAGTTCCTTAAGATTAACAGTGCCCGTTGACCTTCTCCTCACAGAGGCAGGCTGTTGTTCTGTACAGGAGCTCCAGAAAAAGAGGGTTGGTAGAGTTTCTTGCCCCTCTGACATGGCTGTTGCTTTCCTCCTGGGCCTGCCTTGCAATGGATATTTCTCTGGGCTTTTTCCAATCTTTTCTGCAAGCACCTGGTGGGGTTTGCTGAGAAAGAACATGCAAGGAGACACTGTTCTTCCAATTTCTGATGCTCTCAGGGGTTTCACACTGTCTCACCAGGCCACACTTGGTCTTCACCAATTGTCCTTGTAGCTGAACTCTTCTTATAGGTATGGATCATGTCTACTCTGGGTGAGTGCATGTGTTCACCTCTTATATCTCCCTAATGCCATGTTCTTTCCTTGGACTTGGGATCAGTGACCTCAGCTTTCTGGTAGTTCAAGAAATGTCATGTAACTTGAAGTTGTTCTGGCTCTTTTATACTACAAGGGCAGAAGCAGCGATCTTTTCAATGGTTTAAATTCATGTTGATGTATGGCAAAACCAATACAATATTGTAAAGTAAAAAAAAAAAAAAGCCAACATGGATGGAAGCCAAAACTATTGCTTATATATATAGTTTTTATTTCAACAAATGGAGTAAAAAAACCCCTACATTTCTAATAGCACTTTTGACAATAATGTCACTTTTTTTTTTTTTAACTTATAGTACTCTTTTTTTTCTGGGCTAAAAATTATAGAGCATATAGAAATATTTTATAACTATCAGATTATTTTCCTTACAGAGGGAAAAAACACATTTTTGTTTCCTCTGTATCACTTACAAGGTAACCTATAGTTGCCTTAGAGAAGAAGTTTTAAATGTATAATACCAAATCATCTGATTAAAGTGATGTAATAAAGCCTAGCTATTGCTCTGTTAGAATTTTAACAGTAATGTTGCTTGTGTTTCCTGAAGATACTGATATCTTTTCCCCAAAGTAAAAATGAAAAGCAAAAAATCTCCATCTAAAACAAGAAACTGAAAGTATAAATTTCTTGCATGTCATTTTATACAAAAGTTGCAGGGCATGGTCCAGAAAGTCATAGGAGATGTAAACATATTACCAATATTCATTTGGCTTGGTAATTATTATTAAATGTAAAGTCTTTACTGAGGCTATGCTGGAATATAGTAGCAAAAACAAACAGTAATGTCAATGTTGTGAAATAGATTGTATACTAGATATTGCATTATTTCATCAAAGAGTTGAAAGATATATTAGTAATCTTTATCTACAAATATCTTTAAGGAACAGGGCTTCCCAGGAGGCTCAGTGGTAAAGAATCTGCCTGCCAATGCAGGAGATGCAAGAAATGTGGGTTCGATCCCTGGGTCAGGGAAGATCCCCTGGAGTAGGAAAAGACAACTGGCTCCAGTATTCTTGCCTGGAGAGTTCCATGGACAGAGGGGCCTGGTGAGCTGCAGTCCATAGCGTTGCAAAGAGTTGGACATGATTGAATGATGGAGTCTGTGCACATGTGCATGCAGACACACACACACACATACATGCACACTCTTAAGAAGTACACTGATGACACTGTATAGATATGTATTATAGATATTCTATAGGGTCCAGTCCCCAGTATCTACTTAGTAGATCATTGGAGATTGGCTGTGTGCTCTTCTTTTGCAACTGAATCATTTGTTGATATTTTACTTTTATTCAAAGATTTATTTCTCTGTATCTATCACCTACATTATCTGCATACATAGGGTCTAAGGTCTCTTTTGCTTTTGTTTCTTTTTGTTTTGTGAGCCACCTTTTCGCTTTGTGCATTCTTATCTTCCTCTGCCCACTGGGAGAGATTGATGGAAAAGGATTCCACTCTACTTCATAGGGGAAATACAGTGAAATGTGAATCCACTGTGATTGAGTGCTGCTTCCATTATCAGGGCACTAATTTCTTAAGGACTTATAGGACAAGATCAGCATCTTGATACTAATGGTAACTTTCATCATACTAATTTTCAAGTTAATACTTTAAGCCAGTGAACCTAATTATAATCAGAAAAGCTTATATATATTCCTCAGCCATTCCAACCCTCTCATATTATATCTAACTATATCTTTATTGTTTATTTCACATATATATTCTAGGTCTAGAATATTAGATATCAATCTGCAAATTTTAGGATAAATAAAAGTTATTTTAAATATCATTACATTAAAAATGTTCAACAAATACACATAAATTTACAAGTTTACAGTTTAGGTGGATATATGTATTATTTATGCCATGAAACATAGTACTGATATAATAAATTTAAAATATTTGTATTTGATTTCCCTTTTCACACAGAATGCATTTATATTTTCTATGTATCCAGCTTAATGAAAGTATAATATATGACATATTTGTGAGGAACCTAAATATTCCTATCTATTTGGACTCACTTTCCTGGTGGCTCAGATGGTAAAAAAATCTGCCTGCAATACAGGAGACGTGGGTTCAATCCCTGGGTCAGGAAGATCCTCTAAAGGAGGAAATGGCAACCCACCCCAATATTCTTGCCTGGAGAATCCCAAGGACAGAGGAGCCTAGCAGGCTATAGTCCATAGCGTTGCAAAGAGTCACACATGACTGAGCGACTAACACTTTCACTTTTATGGCTCCAGAATACTTGAAAGCTAAGGTACATGGAAAATATTAATACCATATCGTTGTGTGATTACTGCCTGTACAGGTAAATTAGACTTTATTTCCCATAAGATCACTAACAATTTTCCCTCCATCTATATAGAAGTATACAAATATTCATGCTATTAAAATATAATCTTACATTTAAGCTTAGTTTTTAGATAATTATAATTATACTGTTTCTTCACAATTAAAAATATAATAGTCTGTTAATTTTATAAGTGGAAGAGCNAGGTAAATTAGACTTTATTTCCCATAAGATCACTAACAATTTTCCCTCCATCTATATAGAAGTATACAAATATTCATGCTATTAAAATATAATCTTACATTTAAGCTTAGTTTTTAGATAATTATAATTATACTGTTTCTTCACAATTAAAAATATAATAGTCTGTTAATTTTATAAGTGGAAGAGCAATGTAAAAATAAAAATTTTAAATATTTTACTAAATTGGTTTAAATAAACCATAAGGCACATTTTAATAAGTAGTTTGAGTAATGATTATTTGATTAAGAAAAATCTTTAAAATAAAAACTTATAGCATATTTGTTATCATGTCACAAAAGGAATACAAAATTATTATAAAATAGGGATTATTATTGCCACAATGACCAATTCATATGTTCACAATTACCAGTTGAATTAGTCATATAATTATATATTTGGAGCAGATTTCCTATGTGCTAATCTGGTCTTCTTTAGTCCATATCCTTCACATATGGGAAACAATAGCATCTTTTTATATATTATTTAGTGAGGTGAGGTGAAGGTGAGGTGAAGTCGCTCAGTCGTGTCCGACTCTTTGCGACCCCGTGGACTGTAACCTACTAGGCTTCTCCATCCATGGGATTCTCCAGGCAAGAGTACTGGCATGGGGTGCCATTACTCATCACCATGATCTTCTATATTCTTTACCAGTTCCCAGTTATCCCCTTTTCAGCAGGCAGCATATGCATGTGTGTCTCATATGCATGTGAAGCTTCCTGGTGGCTCAGTGGGTAAAGAGTCTTCCTGCAATGTGGCAGACCCAGATTCGCTCCCTGGGTCGGGAAGATCCCCTGGAGAAGGAAATGGCAACCCACTCCAGTATCCTTGCCTGGAGATGGAGATTCCCATGGACAGAGGAGCCTGGTGGGCAACAGTCCATAGGGTCTCAAAGAGTTGGACACGACCAAGCGACTTCACTTTACTATATGTATATATATTCATACTTTTATAAGTTATTTACGTATGTATAAATGTGACAGGTAATGACAAGATAATACATACCAAGGAAGCTTTACATTTCATGACATAGCTTATTTTCTGATATCTAAAGTTTGATTATATAAACTAAGAGTCAAAGGAAATGGAAATACTTCTCTCTAGGAATGAGGTGGAGAATACTGTAGAAGTCATGTGAAGTGAAGTCGTGTCCGACTCTTTGCAACCCCACTGTAACCCACCAGGCTCTTCCATCCATGGGATTCTCCAGACAAGAATACTGGAGTGGGTTCTTTGAACAATTTTATCTCAGAACTGACAGATTGTGTAGTGTTTTTAAAAGGAGTTCAGGTAACGGTAAAGAAGATGTCTAGGGTAAGAGATGGAGAAGGCAATGGCACCCCACCCCAGTACTCTTGCCTGGAAAATCCCATGGACGGAGGAGCCTGGTGGGCTGCAGTCCATGGGGTCGCTAAGAGTCGGGCATGACTGAGCGACTTCACTTTCACTTTTCATTTTCATGCATTGGAGAAGGAAATGGCAACCCACTCCAGTGTTCTTGGCCTGGAGAATCCCAGGGACAGGGAGCCTGATGGGCTGCCGTCTATGGGGTCGCACAGAGTTGGACACGACTGAAGCAACACAGCAGCAGCAGCAGCAGCAGCAGGGTAAGAGAATCACAATCATGAATCTTTTTTAAACCATTAAGTAAGTGTTAGTCACTCAGTCATGCCTGACTTTGTGACCCCATGGACTACAGCCCACCAGACTCCTCTGTCCATGAAATTTTCCAGGCAAAGATACTAGAGTGGGTTGCCATTTCCTTCTCTGGGGACCTTCCCAACTCAGGGATTACACCTGGGTCTCCTGCACTGTAGGCAGATTCTTTACTAGCTGAGCTACAAAGGAATAGAAACACACTTTGCTGGAGTTGTACAGTGCTGACTGTTCATTTACTTCTCTTAAATAGTGCATCATTTGAGTAACGTTTCATGAGTACTCAGTTCTTATATTTGCTCTTTTCACTTAGTGGTTACACTTCCAAATGACAGTAATTAAAATTATTAATAGTTTTATAAGACATAGATTGTGATTTTGTCAACAGTGAAAAGAGGTAAATCTGTAATAACTGTAATTTCTACTTTCAGTCTACTTTAATTTCTTCCTTTCTCTTTGTGATTTCCTTTGGATTTTAAGAAATATGATTGAGGCCCTGTGTTGCAGCCTTACTTGTAGAAATACAAGCTTGGATAAAATACCTTTTATTTAAAGAAATAGAGAAATGGACATAAATTAGATATAATGCCCAAACATCTTTTATAATCAAGTAAAAGGCATACATTACATTTAAATTATAGCATTTTACTCATAAAGTTGGCATCTAATTTTGACTCTAAATAATTGAAAATACTTTACCTAATTTTCCCTAATATGAGATTTTTTTTCACTTGAAATAAAAATATACCACCAACCAAAATGCAAGACATAATATTTTGAACAAGCCATTGATTGTTCTTTTCAGTTTTGTACTTTTGAATATATACCAAGATGTTGATATGGGCACTTTATCTTCTCAGGTAAGCATTTTGGTAATCAAATGTTTGACTCTGATACTAGTGAAGTGAGTTTTGTTTATGGCGCTCATTATTGTTAGATGTATCTCATGCCTGCTAGGAAGCCAAGCTTAATACCACAATGTTTGTATTTAGCGTAGTACCAGCAAAAACAATAAACAGAAGTCAAAAGTGCTAAGATGCCACCAAGGCAGTATCTTTCTCCCTCCTGCATCTTAAGAGATGATTCTTCTGAGATCCATATGCTGCTAAGCAAGTGGTATTTGCTTTTAAGCTACAGATGCTGCTGCTGCTAAGTCACTTCATTCGTGTCCGAAACACACTTTGCTGGAGTTGTAGAGCGCTGATTGTTCATTTACTTCTCTACTTCTGCGACCCCAGAGATGGCAGCCCAACAGGCTCCCCTGTCCCTGGAATTCTCCAGGCAAGAACACTGGAGTGGGTGGCCATTTCCTTCTCCAGTGCATGAAAGTGAAAAGTGAAAGGGAAGTCGCTCAGTCATGTCTGACTCTAGCGACCCCATGGACTGCAGTCTACCAGGCTCCTCCGTCCATGGGATTTTCCAGGCAAGAGTACTGGAGTGGGATGCCATTGCCTTCTCCAAAGCTTCAGATAGTTGCTACTAATAATTAGTGAGAGGTTTGCTTGAAACAAGTTCAGCTTTAGGATTCATGTTTTTTGGCCAAACTTGTCTAAAAGTGAATTTAGTAAGGACTGAAACTGAATGTGGTGTTGGAGAAGACTCTTGAGAGTCCCTTGGACTGCAAGGAGACCCAACCAGTCCATCCTAAAGGAGATCAGTCCTAGGTGTTCATTGGAAGGACTGATGCTAAAGCTGAGACTACAATACTTTGACCACCTGATGCGAAGAGCTGACTCATTTGAAAAGACCCTGATACTGGGAAAGATTGAGGGCAGGAGGAGAAGGGGACAACAGAGGATGAGATGGTTGGATGGCATCACCAACTCAACTGTCATGAGTTTGGGTGAACTCTGGGAGTTGGTGATGGACGGGGAGGCCTAGCGTGCTGCAGTCCATGGGGTCACAAAGAATTGCTGAGCGACTGAACTGAACTGAACTGAAACTGCATGTAAGTATAGAAGGATAAAACCATCTTGATTTGAATTTCAGACAGTGAACTTGGTCTCCATTAACTGCTCTGACATCTAGTCTTAAGACTTCTCAAAAAGTAAATATGATGACCTCACATAATCCCAGTGATGAAAACTTTATTTTTCAACTGACTTCCAGGTGAACTAAACTGGGATGAGCCTAATTCACATTAAAAGGGAAATTCCTATAGCAGTATTTCATTAAATTCAAGGGGGAAAAAAATCCTATGTTTTTATATTATTTAAAAAGCAAGTTGACCACAAAATTGAACATACAATTCCTTGCAAGAAAAAAAATATCTTCTCTAATTTGCTTCACTTACATCTATTTTATTTTACTTTGATCTTAGTTTTATTAACTTTGATCTAAGTATTTCAATGATAAAAGAATATAAATGACATATAACTGAAGGAGTTATGAGAGGGTAGTTTTAATATTTTATAATAATGTCTATTCCTATCACTTTAATAAAATTGTCATTTTTAACAATTAAAGAAGTTGTTGAAGTTGCTCTCCCTACAAGTCAATCCACTCCAACACAGATTAATTTTATACCATAAACAGTTGATCTTTCATACTTGAGAGGCAGGAACATTTTTTAAACAAAAAACAAAGAAGGCAGGGTACAAGTTGGTTAGGAATATACTTCAGCTATTTTAACAGTGACCAAAACAGAGTACCAGAAAAGACAGGCTTTTTTCTCTTCTATGTAAAATACTTTGGCCACCTGACATGAAGAGCCAACTCACTGGAAAAGACCCTGATGCTGAGAAAGAGTAAAGGCATAAGGAGAATGGGGCAGCCAAGGATGAGATGTTCAGATAGCATCACCGACTCAATGGACATGAATTAAAAGAACTCTAGAAGATAGTGGAGGACAGAGCAGGCTGGTGTGCTACAGTCCATGGGGTCTCAAGGAGTCAGACACAACTTAGTGACTGAACACGTAAAAGCCTGGACTCATTCATGGTTTAGGGAGTGTACTGCCTCTGTCCCTTGAGATTATCAGGAATTCAAGATCCTTTTTTCTTGCTGCTCCACCATCCACTAAGTTGTCCTCATCTCCATGATCTATTGCACAGCCACATCTGCAGTGAAGAGCAAGCTGTTTCCCTTTAAAGTCATGACCTGAAGAAGCATGCATTATTTCTACCCACATCCCATTGGTCAGAACTCAGTCATATGGATACACCTAGCTGCAACTGAGGCTGAGATATGTCTTGTGGTATGTTCAGACAGAAATGAGGGACCTTCTATATTTAAAAAGGGAAAGGAATGTGTTTTTGAAAAAATATTTTTACAGATGAATACTCAGGCTAACCTAGTGGATACAATCTTGGAACTTCCATGATTACCCACTTCAAGATCAAAGTATAATATGCTGTATGCTTTTTAGCTGTTAGTGCTATGAAAGCTAAAATGCTTTCTACCTTGGTGGTCCATTTTACTGGGTGCCAGTGAATGTATGCTGGAAATAGTCTAAAAGATATCCTTTTCTTAGAGCATGTTTGTGTTTGTGCAGGTTGGTTTAAAACTCTTTCTGTGTAAACCAGCTCCTTAGGTTTGGGGTGAGGGCTCAGCACTTCCTTCTTGGCTGTCAAAATAATGCTACCAAGATACTGTTTCATGGTCTAGCTTAGCACAAGTAGGAGACAGTAAACAGCTTTACTGGTCATCTGCTTAGATTCAGTACAATCTTATTATAGTGTTTGATAGAATATTACTGGCCAGAAAACATGGGTGAAAGAAAAAATGTACTAGTTCAATTCCCAATGTGCACTTAGTTTTTTGTTTTCATTTCTAAAATAAAAATAAGAATCTCTACTAACTTTTCAGTTGGCTCTTTTGGTTTTAAAGTATGAGCTACAGGCTGTGTGTTTTTCTGTACTGACATGATGCTTATTAAATACTTTTGTACTATGAAAAATAAAAAAATAAAAAGGGAAAGGAAAGAAACATTGGAGACATATTTAGCAGTCTCTGTCATAATTTTTTACTATGGATTTATAAAATTTATCTATATATCTATCTAAAAGTCCTCCAGTTCAGTTCAGTTCAGTTGCTCAGTCATGTCCAACTCTTTGCACGCCAGGCCTCCCTGTCCATCACCAACTCCCAGTTGTTCACCCAAACTCATGTCCATCAAGTCGGTGATGCCATCCAGCCATCTCATCCTCTGTCGTCCCCTTCTCCTCTTACCCCCAATCCCTCCCAGCCTCAGGGTCTTTTCCAATGAGTCAACTCTTCGCATGAGGTGGACAAAGTATTGGAGTTTCAGCTTCAACATCAGTCCTTCCAATGAACACCCAGGACTGATTTCCTTTAGAATGGACTGGTTGGATCTCCTTGCAGTCCAAGTGACTATCAAGAGTCTTCTCCAACACCACAGTTCAAAAGCATCAATTCTTCGGCACTCAGCTTTCTTCACAGTCCAACTCTCACATCCATACATGATCACTGGGAAAACCATAGCCTTGACTAGACAGACCTTTGTTGGCAAAGTAATGTCTGTTTTTCAATATGCTGTCTAGGTTGGTCATAACTTTCCTTCCAAGGAGTAAGCGTCTTTTAATTTCATGGGTGCAGTCACCATCTGCAGTGATTTGGGAGCCCCCCAAAAATAAAGTCTGACACTGTTTCCACTGTTTCCCCATCTATTTCCCATGAAGTGATGGGACCAGATGCCATGATCTTTGTTTTCTGAATGTTGAGCTTTAAGCCAACTTTTTCATACTCCACTTTCACTTTCATAAAGAAGCTTTTTAGTTCCTCTTCACTTTTTGCCATAAGGGTGGTGTCATCTGCATATTTGAGGTTATTGATATTTCTCCCGGCAATCTTGATTCCAGCTTGTGCTTCCTCCAGCCCAAGGTTTCTCATTATGTACCCTGCATATATGTTAAATAAGCAGGTGACAATATACAGCTTGATGTACTTCTTTTCCTATT
>SJYX01023518.1:61174-87828 GCA_006410675.1 Oreotragus oreotragus | reverse complement strand
CATCTTTGGCTGCAAAGAATATAATCAATCAGATTTCGGTGTCGAGCATCTGGTGATGTCCATGTGTAGAGTCTTCTCTTGTGTTTTTGGAAGAGGGTGTTCTCTTGGCAAAACTCTATTAGCCTTTGCTCTGCTTCATTCTGTACTCCAAGGAAAAATTTGCCTGTTATCACAGGTGTTTCTTGAGTGTCTACTTTTGTATTCCAGTTCCTATAATGAGAAGGACATCTTTTTTCAGTGTTAGTTCTAAAAGGTCTTGTAGGTCTTCATAGAACCCTTCAACTTCAGCTTCTTTACTTATTAAGAAGCTATTATACATGAAGTATTTTTCTGTATCTGGTGACATGACAGTGATGGAAGCTTTTGCCTTTACACTCATCTCATTCCAACCATCAGATTGGTGTACCTGCTCTTTTGGACAGAGCCCCAGCCAGTTTCTGGTCATTATGTCAAATCCCCAACTGAGACAAGAAGTCTTCTCTAAGCTCTGGTGTACTGGAATAGGAGTAGGGTGACTAGTAATCTCATTTCCCTCATGACTGAGGCATTTCCCAGGACACAGAGCGTACAGTGAGTGTTGCTTCTTGCAAACTATACTCTTCATAATACACATGGTAGAGCTCAGGAACTACAAATTTTGTTAAGGAAATAAATGAAAAAAAATCAAAGTAATTCTTCTTCTATCTTTATTGAAACAAATGAAAGTAATTATTTTTTCTTAAAAGTGAAGGAATTATAGAATGAATATCTCCTGTTATATGAACCCAACTATAATGATAGATTCTTAGAAATTATACAGTTTGATATTTCACACAAATTACATTCTATTTATTTACCAACTAGACCTTAGTGATACATATCTGCAAAGAAGACAGTATTATCAGATTATATAATTAAATTTTAATAAGGATATTTTAATAAAATGTTTTCATCTGTTTGAGTAAATATTAATTTTATAAGTACAAACTGGGTCAGATTAATCATATAGGACTTATATTTATAAATATAATTGGAATATATACACATGGAACGTACATACTATTCTATTGCCAATTTTTCTCAATTACTCTTTAAGGCATTATTTCTTCAAATTAAAATTGAACAGATGGAAACCAATCCATCCTATCATGGAAATATTATAAACTGGATACAAAACTTGCTTTACTAAACTAACTAGAGAAATTTTTAAAATATAAAATTTAATAAATGGAACCCCATAAGCCTTCCTTTCTTCAGCTAATAGCAAAAACTGATTAATTCGAAAATCAGGGAAACAGATATTAGAGTGGCTTGCCTGAGAGTTCAAACATGTAACCCTTAACTGCCAATTTTATGGGCTAAGACAAATTTCAGTGTTTCGTGATTAAAACAGAATCAAATTTTACTAAGCAGACAGAGGACATGTATAGTATCCCAGGAATGACCAGTCTCATTCAAATGTGAAAAGATTGTTTTTGTTATCCTGCTACACTTAAGTGAAGTTTAATGGTTGGTTAACTTTCATTGAAGAATCTTAACCGGGGTTAAGTATTCAAGGCTTGATTCTATTGGAAACCTATCTTGATAAAGAAAAATGGTTCTATATATACAGGAAGATAGAGTGAATGTTTGTATGTAAGAACCACTGTAACTCACTAATGCCTTGTACACTTTCAGAATTATTAATTTTTTTTTCTCTTGCTGCTCCACCATCCACTAAGTTGTCCTCATCTCCATGATGTATTGTAGAGTCTTCTTCTTGTAAACTAAAGAAATATTAAATCTGATAATAGGAATTGATTAAAAGTTACTACCTAAACTATTTGACAGTTGCTAAGAGAGTAGTATTCTTGCCTGGAGAATCCCAGGGACAGAGGGGACTGGTGGGCTGCCATCTGTGGGGTTGCACAGAGTCGGACATGACTGAAGCGACTTAGCAGCAGCAGCAACAGCAGCAAGAGAGTAGTAGATTCTGAAAGTTCTCATCAAAAGGAAAAAAATATGTAACTGTATAAGATGATGGATGTTAACTAAACTTACTGTGGTAATCATTCTGCAATCTATTTAACTCAAATCATTATGCTATGCACCTTAAATTTATACAGTGTGTGCATTCTAAGTTGCTTCAGTTATGTCTAACTCGTTTGTGATCCCATGAACTGTAGCCCATGGGATTTTTCCAGGCGAGAATGTTGGAGTGAGTTGCCATTCCCTCCTCCAGGAGACCTTCTTGACCCAGGGATCAAACCCACATCTCTAGGACTCCTGCACTGGCAGGCAGGTTCTTTATCACTAGTGCCACCTGGGAAGACCCAAACTTACACCGTATTGTGTGTCAATTATATTTTGCTGGGGCTCAGTGCAGCCTACCCCCAAATGTATTGCAACAGCATATTTATTATTTTGAAATAAAATTACTAAAGAAATGGTCCATGCAAGAGAGATACTCTGGCACTACTCTCTGGCTCCCAGAAAGTAGGAAACAAAACCTCTCACGTGAAAGATACTCTCCCTGCATCTGGAGGCAGAAGGGCATCCTTAGAACCATAGACACACAATTCAGACAGAGAAGCCTGTATACACAAATTGTGTTACTCCTTTGACTACCCTAAACCTAAATTCTGTATAGATTCTTCACTACTTAAGCACCCAAAGCCTAAGTTCTTTGTGCTGTCAGAAATTTCTTTGTCTAGAATGTATAAAGCTGCCTGCTTTGGCCACTTCTTAGGTCCAGTTTTTATGGAATCTCCATGCACATGAATTAAAATTTGTTTCTTTCTCTCATGTTCATCTGAGTTGTGTCAATTTTATGATTGGCCCAACCACAAGAACTCAAGAGGGGAAATGGGGAAAATTTCCCCTCCTCAGCAATCTCAACAAAACAATTTTTTTTTTGGTTACTACCAAAATGAAAAGAAGAAAAAAAGTACTTTCTCTTAGATGAACAGAATCTATAAGGAAACGTTCAATATCATTTTTGGAAATTTGAAAGGCAAAATAGAAAAATGTGTGCGTGCACGCCAAATTGCTTCAGTCATGTCTGACTCTATGAGACTCTATGAACCGTAGTCCAACTGGCTCCTACGTCCATGGAATCATTCAGGCAAGGTTCCCATTTCCTTCCCCAGGGGATCTTCCCAACCGGGGACTGAACCCACATCTCTCATGACTCTTAGATTGGGAGGCAGGTTCTTTACCACTAGTGCCACCTGAGAAATCCAAACAGAAGCTTAATCTTCTTGGAAACACATGTTTCGATATGGTCCCAATTTTTCTGTTTTATTGCTTTTTATAATGAAAAATAATACTAAATGCTAAAAATAGCTATATAGAAGGAGTATAGGCTTATCTTCACCTGTCATTTCCTCCAAAATATTTTCTTCTCTGCTTGGTACTACCAGATTCAACAAGCTCATTATTTTAAGGCTAAAGACACTTAAATTTGTGAATGTTTTGTTCTCCTGAAGCAAGTCTTGCCATAGGGAAGTAGGTTTGATCAGTTCTAACCTGAATTTAATGTTTTTCTTAGTCTTTATGGTACATGAATATTTGATAAATCAGCTGACCTCTTCCTTGTCTGGGTTCCTTAAAGGCACTTGGCAATAATGTGATTCTTTTCCCTGTCCTTCTAAGGGTGTGATCAACTTCCCTGCACTCTCTGTAAGTCTTCCTGCTACGCTTCCCTAATGATAGCTTGAACAATGTTGGATTCATGATCTCCAAAGAAGAAGATGACCAGGGACCAGGCTTGACCACTCAAGAACTTTCGTGTGGCAGAGTTTTATTAAAGTATAAAAAGGAACAGAGAAAGTTTCTGACATAGACATCAGAAGGGGTATGGAGAGTGCCTCCCTTGCTAGTCTTAGCAAGGGAGTTATACACTTTTCAATTGGTTATTAACAATAAATCAAAGAATGTCTTAAGGTTGTAAAGATCTTACCAGACCCACTCCCACAATATACATTTTAAGATAACAGGATTAGAACTAACAATAGAAAGGTCTTATCAGACCCAATTCCATAATATACATTTTAAAATTTATTTATTTTAAAGCTAGTGGAGGTGATGGAATTCCAGTTGAGCTATTTCAAATCCTGAAAGATGATGCTATGAAAGTGCTGCACTCAGTATGCCAGCAAATTGGGAAAACTCAGCAGTGGCCACAGGACTGGAAAAGGTCAGTTTTCATTCCAATCCCAAAGAAAGGCAATGCCAAAGAATGCTCAAACTACTGCACAGTTGCACTCATCTCACACGCTAGTAAAGTAATGCTCAAAATTCTCCAAGCCAGGCTTCAGCAATACGTGAACTGTGAACTTTCAGATGTTAAGTTGGTTTTAGAAAAGGCAGAGGAACCAGATCAAATTGCTAACATCCTCTAGATCATCGAAAAAGTAAAAGAGTTCCAGAAAAACATCTATTTCTGCTTTATTGGCTATGCGAAAGCCTTTGACTGTGAGGATCACAATAAACTGTGAAAAATTCTGAAAGAGATGGGAATACCAGATCACCTGACCTTCCTCTTGAGAAACCTATATGCAGGTCAGGAAGCAACAGTTAGAACTGGACATGGAACAACAGACTGGTTCCAAAGAGGGAAAGGGGTACGTCAAAGCAGTATATTGTCACCCTGCTTATTTAACTTATATGCAGAATATATCATGAGAAACACTGGGCTGGAAGAAGCACAAGGTAGAATCAAGATTGCCGGGAGAAATATCAATAACCTCAGATATGCAGATGACGCCACCCTTATGGCAGAAAGTGAAGAAGAACTAAAGAGCCTCTTCATGAATATGAAAGAGGAGAGTGAAAAAGTTGGCTTAAAGCTCAACATTCAGAAAACGAAGATCCTGCCATCTGGTCCCATCACTTCATGGGAAATAGATGGGGAAACAGTGGAAACAGTGTCAGACTTTATTTTGGGGGGATCCAAAATCACTGCAGATGGTGACTGCAGCCATGAAATTAAAAGACGCTTACTCCTTGGAAGAAAAGTTATGACCAACCTAGACAGCATATTGAAAAGCAGAGACATTACTTAGCCAACAAAGGTCTGTCTAGTCAAGGCTATGGTTTTTCCAGTGATCATGTATGGANCATGAATTGCAGCCATGAAATTAAAAGACGCTTACTCCTTGGAAGAAAAGTTATGACCAACCTAGACAGCATATTGAAAAGCAGAGACATTACTTAGCCAACAAAGGTCTGTCTAGTCAAGGCTATGGTTTTTCCAGTGATCATGTATGGATGTGAGAGTTGGACTGTGAAGAAAGCTGAGCGCTGAAGAATTGATGCTTTTGAACTGTGGTATTGGAGAAGACTCTTGAGAGTCGCTTGGACTGCAAGGAGATCCAACCAGTCCATTCTGAAGGAGATCAGCCCTGGGATTTCTTTGGAAGGAATGATGCTAAAGCTGAAACTACAGTACTTTGGCCACCTCATGCAAAGAGTTGACTTATTGGAAAAGACTCTGATGCTGGGAGGATTGGGGGCAGGAGGAGAAGGGGGCGACAGAGGATGAGATGGCTGGATGGCATCACTGACTCGATGGACATGAGTCTGAGTGGACTCCAGGAGTTGGTGATGGACAGGGAGGCCTGGCATGCTGCGATTCATGGGGTCTCAAATAGTTGGACACAACTGAGCGACTGAATTGAATTGATTGAAGGATAATTGTTTTACAGAATTTTGCTGTTTTCTGTCAAACCTCAACATGAATCAGCCATTGGTATGCATATATCCCTTCCCTTTTGAACCTCCCTCTCATCTCCCTCCCCATCTCATCCCTCGATGTTGATACAGAGCCCCTGTTTGAGTTTCCTGAGCTATATAGCAAATTCCTGTTGGCTATCTATTTTACATATGGTAATGTAAGTTTCCATGTTACTCCTTCTATACATCTCACCCTCTCCTCCCCTCTCCCCATGTCTATAAGTCCATTCTCTATGCCTTTTTCTCCACTGTTACCCTATAAATAAATTCTTCAATATCATTTTTTTAGATTCCATTTTAAGATGACATTTTAAGCTTCCCTGGTGGCTCAGAAGGTAAAGCGTCTGCCTGCAATACAGGAGACCTGGGTTTGATCCCTGGGTCGGGAAGATCCCCTGGAGAAGGAAATCGCAACCCACTCCAGTATTCTTGTCTGGAGAATCCCATGGACAGAGGAGCCTGGTGGGCTACAGTCCACAGGGTCGCAAAGAGTCGGACACACTGAGTGACTTCAGTTCACTCACTTTTAAGATGACAGGATTAGTCAGAAGATTCTCAAGAAGGAGAAACATGTCGTCAAGCAGGATACATTGTTGTTATATAATCATTGGTACAGAGTTTGAGGAAATATATATCCTTGAGCAAGATGAGTTGTTTTGTTGTGCAATCATCAGCTCTGGGCTTAAAGAAAAAAACTTTTGTCTTTTTCTCCTCCTGGAGAACTTCAGACCCCTATCTCCTCTTCCAGAGCCCCAGACCCCTCTTAGCAACCTGCTTAGGAATTGACTCTCTCACTAATCAACCCCATCCCCACCCCATGGTTTACCTTTTTTTCCCCAACTAAACTATGGTTGACTCACAATGTTATATTAGTTTTAGGTGTGTAATATAGTAATTTGATATTTTTATAGCTTACACTGAATATAAAGTTATTGTAAATACTGACAATATTTCTTGTGCTGTGTACTGTATTCTTGTAAATTATTTATTTTATAACTGGTTGCCTATATCCCTTAATAATTCCCTTACCTATTTTCCCCTGTTCTCACTGCTTTTCCCTCTAGTAACCACTAGTTTGATCCAGATCTATGAGTGCATCTGTTTTATCATATTTATTTCTTTTTTAGATTTCATGTGTAAGGGAAAACATACAGTATTTATCTTTCACTGTCTGCCTTATTTAACTAAGTATAATACCCTCCAGGCCCATTCATGTTAGGGAAATGCCTATCAACATACCAATCACATTTTTCACAGAACTAGAACAAATAATGTAAAAATTTTATGGAAACACAAAAGATCTTAAATGCCCAAAACAATCCTGAGAAAGAAGTAGAGTTGAGGAATCATATGCCCTGACTTCAGGGTATACTACAAAGCTACAGCAATCAAAATGGTATGGTACTGGCATAAAAACTGATACACAGATCAATGGAACAGAATGGAGAGACCAGGTATAAACCCATGCACTTATGGTCAATTAATCTACAACAAAGGAGGCAAGAATATATAATGGAGAAAATACAGTCTCTTCAACAAGTAGTGCTGGGAAAACTAGACAGTTACATGTAAAAGAATGAACTTAGTATACTCCCTAACACTGTATACAAAATTTAACTTAAAATGAATTAAAGACCTAAGTGCAAAACCAAATTCTATAAAACTCCTAGAAGAAAAGATAGGCAGAACATAAAGCACAGCAATAACTTTTTACACCCATCTCCTAAAGTAAAGGAAGCAAAAATAAACAAAGGGAACTAATTAAAATTAAAAGCTTTTGCACAGCAAAGGAAACCATCAACAAAATGAAAAGACAGCCTATAGAATGGGAGAAAATATTTGCAGATGATCTGACCAATAAGGGGTTAATATCTAAAATATATAAACAGCTCATATAACTCAATACCAAAAAATCAACCTTATTTTAAAATAAGCAGAAAAACTGAATAGACATTTTTCCAAATAGTAAATGTGGATGGCCAACAGCACATGAAAACATGCTCAACATTACCAATCATCAGGAAAATGCAAATCAAGACCACAGTGAGAATGGACCTCAAACCTGACAGAATGGCTATAATCAAAAAACAAAAATAACAAACATTGGATGTGGAGAAAAGGGAACTCTCCTACAGTGTTAGTAGGCATGTAAGCTGGTACAGTAGACTTTGGAAAACAGCATGGAGGCTCCTCAAACTAAAAATAGAATTATCATTGACCAGCAATTCTAGTCTCAGGTATATATCTAAAAAAGAAAAAAAAAATCTAAAACACTAATTAGAAAAGATACATGCACACCAATGGTCATAGTAGCATTATTTACTATAGCTAAGATATAGAAGCAATCTAAGTGTCCATCAACAGATGAATGGAACAAAAAAGATATGGAATACACACACACACAATGGAATACCACTTGACCACAAAATGGAGTGAAATTTGGCCATCTGCAACAACACAGATGGACCTGGAGGATAATAAGCATAAGCTAAGTGAAATAAGTAAGAAAGAGAAAGACTGTATGTTTTTTTCTGAGATGTGGAATCTAAATAAAGCTATATTTTTTTAAATGAAGGGACAAGTTTGTTCACAACTCTGGAAATGATATTATTCTTTAGTATATGCAGAGGCAAATCAGCTATACCCCCCCCACTTGAGTATAACTTAAGTACAGCTTACTCAGCACATTAGACAGTGTACAAAGGGTAATGTTGTCTATGCAATTCTGCACTTTTATGTCTCTTAAATGCCTTATGGTAGAAATTTAAATGTTTCATTCTGTGACTTGGACTGTGATTAGGTGTAAGGACTAACTAAATCACACCCTTACCTCATCTGAGTATAAAACCAACTGAGACGTAGATGTAGAAATAAGGCAGCTAAAAGGTAAAACATCAGCTAATTACTGATAAAGATGAATTGGACAATGGTTTGAAACTTTGGACACAACTGGCTTATTAATACTTTCCACCAAAATCAACAGTATTCACACCAAACTGGTCAGTTTACTTCCTACAGGAAGTCTACAACCTGAACAAGAAAGAGGAGAAGGAGAAAAAATAGATTCCTAGATTCAAGTTACTGGGAAAGAAAGAGAAGGCTCTGATCATCTGCTCATGTTTATTCCTTCACCCAAATTCACTAAACTGATACATTTTTTTTTTCTCCCATGGGGAATCATGAGGGAGGAGGTAGAAATTTGGGATTTTTCCTTCCTATATTTTTCCCACTCCTGAGTGAACAGTCTCCTATTTACTGTAAACATAGTAAGTAGGAGTCAAGAACCCTCACCACTCCCTTTCCATCAACCTTCCTTTATCTTCATCATCCTTGTTCTATCTGTCCAGTAAAACTATCAAGCCTCATAAAATGAAAATGCCAGGATCCTCCCCTTCAATCCCTACTCCTTGCACACATGTGTTTGCACCAACTTGGATTGATCATTTTAATACTGTTATCATTCAACAACAACTGAGTGTGCATCTTGGCAGCCAGATACTATGCTGTCTCAGACACTAACATGAACAAAACACAGACTCTACTGTCAAGAGGTTTGATGAACATTTTTCCAATATGTTTTATTTATGGATCCATTCTATTTAAATCAGTTGACATTTCCTTGTCAGGATATTATTCTTGGTGGATATTTAGACTTTGTTTCTCATTGTCACTTCTTTAAGATTACAAATCATTCTTGGCAGGCAAAATTTCCCCTGTGCTTGTATTTCTTGTTCCTAAGTAACTCTTGGTTCAGGTGTTTTTTGTGCCTCTCTGGGATTAGTTCAGTCACTTTTCTCTGTGGGATGTTCTCTGTGGGAGTGGTTTTACTGTTTAACTGCACATCAGATTCATGACTCTTTTTTTATTTCCCAGATGTTCTATAGCTTGAGGACACTGTTCTTTGACTAATTTGTTGTCTTTTTTGTGTGTCTGATCTGCTGATTTATGCGTCATGCTGGTCTCATTTCTCCCAAGGTCAGTCATCTGGCTGTGCTTTGTTTGCAAGCTCAGTGTAAACTCCCATGTTGGGTTTGGTCTGTAATCATAAACAGCTCCTGAGAAATGTGTCATTGGTTCTCCCATGATCCCACACTGGCCTTCAGATCTTGATCCTCTGCTCTACTCCCCCTCAAGTTGTTTCCTCTCATCAATTCACTTCGTTAAACCTCCCATCCTCTTCACAGGCATAGTAGGACTGTCTGTGACAAGACTGGCAAGCTTGTCCATTAATGCCTTTAATCCAATGGTCAGATTTGTGTTCTGAGCTCACTCAACCCATCAGAGGTATGTTTGACCAGTTGAAGTTCCTTCTGCTCTTGGCTTTCATGACTAGCCTTACTAATTTATTATCATCCTGGCTGTCCCTTCTCCATTCTATTCCTCTTCCTCTGATTTCTGACCTGGAGGACTAACAAACTCCATTGCACAGGTTACAGATTACATCCTGCATATGTGATGCTGCTGCTGATAGCATCTTCTCAGCAGTTGTGCTATATGACAGGCCCAGTATCTTAGGCTGGGACATCTGAAGTCAGAGCCTTGGGTTCTTCCATTTGGTCTCTGTAGGACCTTGAGAAAATTTCTTTGCTCTACACTCATTTTCATCAGTTGGAATGTGAACATGATGATAGTATCTGTTACAAAGATTATTTTTGAGAATTCAAGGTACAAATGCATGTGGAATCCTTAGAAAGTCCTTGTTCCCAGTAAGCGTTCCTTAAGTGTTACATATTACCATTATTATCATTTAAGCTCTAATCTGGCATTCTGAGACTGTGATGTACTTAGACTGCCAATCTTCCTTTCTTGGTGAGTTTTCTAAGAATCACACAAAAAAATACTCTACGAAAATAAAGTACATGGGACTTCTCTGGTGGTCCAGTGGTTAAGAATCCTCCTGCCAATGCAGGGGACATGGGTTCAATTCCTGGTCCGGGAAGACCCCACTTGCAACGAGGCAGCTAAGCCCACATACCCTAGAGCCCATGTACCACAAGAAGATAAGCTAATGCAATGAGAAGCCCGGGCATCACAACTAGAGAATAGCCAATGCATGGCAATAAACAGCCCATGCTCTGCAACGAAGACCCAGTGAAGCCAAAAAAAAGGGCGGGGGGAATAAAGTATAAAATACGAAGCCTAAGTCTTGGATGGAGCCTGAAATTGGGTGCTAATTGCCTAAAACTCAGATAAAATATGCATGTTTCAGAGGTCCCGATATTTTTGCTCTCTAGTAACATTTTTTAGAAGAAAACATGTAAGAGCTTTAGATGCATAGCAACTTTTCTCTCTCAATTTTCATTTTGTTGCTTACTGTTCTTGTAGCCATAGCAGAAGAAAATGTAGTTGTTTTAAGTTAATCAAAATGTCTGGTCTTTTAGCTGACCTTATGAGTGAGACCTTATGGGGCTTCCCTGATGGCTCAGACAGTGAAGCATCTGCCTACAATGTGGGAGACCCAGGTATGATCCCTGGGTCAGGAAGATCCCCTGGAGAAGAAAATGGCAACCCGCTCCAGTACTCTTGCCTGGAAAATCCCATGGATGGAGGATCCTGGTAGGCTACAGTTCATGGGGTTGCAAAGAGTAGGACACGACTGAGCGACTTCACTTTCACCTTCTTTCACTTTATGAGGGTGAAGTAAAAACATGTAAATAAAATAAATGCTTCTTGAAAAAGATATACAATTACGTAAAGATAATAAGAGTATGCAGGCAGCATTATTTAATTATATAGTCAAAGAAAATGTAGTTTACCCATCTTCTTGTAGTTTACCCATCATCCTCTATTTTCTTTGATTACTTTGTAACCTTTATCCTATTTCAGATGTATCTTCAGTGATTCCATTTACTTCTTATATGCCTACTAAGTTCTCCTATTAAACAAATGCATATGCTTGATATTACAGCACAGAAAACTATAGAAATTCAGAGAAATGACATGTATAACAATTTCCATTATATTTTGATATATATTTCTCCATCATTGAAATGTTTTTGTTCTTTGCCAGAAAAAAATATTTCCTACAGATTAAAATGTTTACTGATTTTGTAAATGAATTTTTATAATTCAATGGAGTTTAAAATTATTTATTATATTTAATCAAGTATTCTGGTTTTTAAAATCACTAATACTCTGCCATATTGATTAAAACTCAATAATTTCCTGATTCGCCCAGATAATAGGCACTTTTGGCTAATATAGCTCTTGCTGCATGATATGTTGGCATTATGGGTTGAATAGTAATTATGTAGGGACAATATCTGAATGGGAGACTTTCCCCTTTTTGTGCAACATAATGAGCTTGCTGGCATATCCAAATGATTATTGCCATTGTTGTTTTATGACACTATTTTGTTAGACAGATAGATAATTCTGCAATTGTCTGAAATCTGTTTGATTAAATATTTTATACATATATATGTATATACATATATAAACACATGGGCTTCCCTGGTAGCTAGATGGTAAAGAATCTGCCCACAGTGTGGGAGACCCAGGTTCAATCCCTGGGTCTGGAAGATTCCCTGGAGAAGGGAATGGCAACCCACTCCAGTATTCTTGCCCAGAGAATCTCATGGACAGAGAAGGCTAGTGGGCTACAGTTCATGGGGTTGCAAAGAGTAAGACACAACTGAGTGACTAATGTGTGTGTTATGGGTGTGAATTCAGTACTGAAGTGATAAGTTAATGATGATTTTGGTTACTAGTCATGACTACTCACGTAGCTCTCACTTCATACATATCAGTGGATTACTTGATCTTAACATGTTCCTCTCACCCTTGTGCAAGCCACTACCTGCCCTGAAATACTGTGGAAACTGCATTAACTTATCTCCTTGAATCTACTTTGCTCAGTTTATCATTAAAAGAACATATTACTTCATGTTTAAAACATTCAGTGACCCCCCACTATTCTTAGAGGTTTCAAATCTTCACCATAATCTGCATTGTCTTGCCAACTTTGCCTACTTTCTCTCTTGATAAGTTTTCCTATTCCCTCTGCTCCACCCACAGTAAGTTCTTCCTCAAACGGGTCAAGCTGGGTTCCACCACAGAAAATTCCTGTATAGTTCTCTGATGCCTACAAGGTGACTTATTTTTGTTCCATCTCTACATCCAGCTAACTCTGATTCAGCCTCCAGGTGTGATGTATTGGTCTTCTCATGGGGGATCTTTAGTACGCAAGGTCCCAGGACCTATGCTCTCATAGCCTCCTTTACTTGTTCAAGGTAACAGTTACAACAGTTATCATTTTATTTATTACCACAGTTCAGTTCAGTTCAGTCGCTCAGTCGTGTCCGACTCTTTGTGACCTCATGAATCACAGCATGCCATTGTCTTCCTCTCTCTTACTTCTGGATCTTTCTGTTTCCCTTCAGCTTAATATTTCTATAGGATATACTAATCTAATTCCAGAGACAGACATATTCTACATATCTGATATCTGTTTTTATTTCTGTTTAATTGTTGAAGCTTTTATGGGCAGTGTCAAAATGAAGCTAAGAAATGAGAAACTAATTTTAGGTTCAGAAGTACTGAACTTCCTGTGAGGATCTGTGTCTATGGCTGTAATAATTCTGATTATAAGAATATCCACTGGTAGAAGTAGAGATGTGATTGTCATTTATGAGCAGAGGATTAGGCAAGTAATAAGTGACTGAGTGTATGTTCATGATACAAACACCATGCTTGTCCATAACTTGTGTGTGTGTGTGTGCAGGTTTTCTCAGTTTCAAAATATTTTTCTATGGAGACTAAAAGGGAAAGTTAATCTAATCTAAAAACAGGATTTTGTACAACCCATTTTTTGAGAAACAGAAAGATAAGGATCTTAAAGTTTTTTCATGTATAAAAATGTATACACATTCTTTGAGAAGCAGAGATGTAAAATTTATGTGTTACTAATCATAGCACAGTTCTTTCATAAGACAGTTTATATTTTTCTCATGTTTTATTATGAGTTATCTGTTTTTCATAAACATTTGAAAAGATTTTGGGCTCCAAGTACAGTGATCACATGCACAAATCATACAGCTCACAATTTTTCAATGAAGGTACATAACCTCTTTGTCTCAAGATATTGACACTTTGTTTAAGCTGCATTTGTATTAAGGAATTCTCCAGAAACAAATTTTTAAATATTCACAGAAAGGGAACTCTGATAGAGTAACAAAGTACCCTTCAGACTTTGTGTATCTGACGAAAATCTAATTGTATTTTGCTGATTTCAAAACTCTAAATTATATTTTCAGGGCAGGGATACAAAAAGCTAAGATACAGAAAGTAAATGCTTACAAAGACTTTTGTTTTGGCACTTAAAACTTTTTTCCCCATTGATATGCTGTAATTATTAAAATATTTTAACTTGCTAGATATTTCTAATCTAAGCTCATTGTTATCACAGAGGAATCAAAGCAAAAAAAAACCTGAACCTAAACCATAAATGCTGAATAAAACTGCAAAAGCTGTCCCTAAAATCTGAAAACAAAACAAAAGACAGAAATTATAGAAAGTAGCATAGTTTCTCATATAAATAAAACAACTGATCTATATCAGAATGTTTTAACTTTAGCATCACTGATATTTGGGACAGAGAAGTCTTTGTTCAAGAGGCTAGCTTATGTATTGTAGGATGTTTAGCAGCAGCCCTGGCCTCTACCCACTACATACAATTAGCGCCCCCTTCCCTATTTATAACATCCAAAAAGTCTCCACTCTTTGCCAAATAGCCCCTGGGGCAAGGAAAAAAATCACCTCCATCTCCTTTCAGAACTACCCACCTAGCTAAAAGCCTGTTAATTTGTGCACACTATCCTACAGCTGTATCTGGATTTCTGGATCAAACGGCAATTTTGATAAATACTGCCAGATTTTCTTCCATGGAGATGTAACCACTTTGCACTGATACTAGCAATGTAGGAAGGACAGTGCCTAGTACTTCAAAATGTCACAGAAAGGTGAATGGTCAAACTTCGATTTTTCTTTTTGCCAATCTGATAAGTGAGGGTAAATGTCTCAGTGTTGTTTTGATTTGTATTTTTGAGCTTGTTTTGGCAGAACAATTTTTTATTATTCTGTTCTCAAGGGGACCACTTTAATAGCATGTGTTACTTTCTGAAAGCCATGCTCTTTAAACTTGGTCACTGTTCAGACAATTTAAGGAAAAGAAAAAAATTATTTTGGTCTCCCTCTGTGGGCTTCAATTAGTTGTACTAGCCAGTTACTAAAATATGCTCAAACAAATATATTTAAAAAGCATATCTTTAGCTTCCAGCTTTTATGTAGCTATAAAAATGATCAGTTTATGAATTCAATAAAAACAAAACAGCCAAACCAAAACACTCAAATTAAGAATGCTAATTTAATATAGCCACTGATACACTGTGAACACTTAATCACCACTGACAACATGAATATGGGACTCTTCATTAAGGAAGGTGCTTGTGTATTTTCCCTTGTCTTTCCTACAGAGAGCCACAGGATATGGCAAGCTGCCCTCCATTGCTGAGACATTCCATCACTTTAGGTCTCATGAAAAAAGAGGATCCATGGACAAATCTGGTCTTCTTTTGGCACAAAATTATCATTTATGTCCAAGTCCTTTCTTCTCAGAACTCTCCTCCTCCAATTGCAGAAAATTTTCTTTTTTTTTTTTTTGCAAAGAATACAACTTTATTTGTGGAGTTGACTGACTGAGAAGATGGCAGGCTAGCACCTCAAAATAACCATCTTCTGCAGAAAAATTTCTGATACCACTGTCCCATAGGCCCAGGTATCTGTGACCTGTCCTGGCCTGTTCAATGGAGGGAACTCATTCTCATCTATGTGTGTGTCTGTTTTCTCTCTAATTGAAATATCATTGACATAAAATATAAAATTAGTTTCAAGTGTACAAAATAATTCAATATTTTTTATATATCACACATTCCACAGTTAGTATAAAATATTGACTGTATTCTCTGTGTTGTACATTACATCCTTATAACTCATCCATCTTATAACTAGTAATTTGTACTTCCTAATCCCATTCACCTATTTTGCCTCTATCCCTACCCCTCTCTCCTCTGGTAATCCCTAGTTTGTTCTCTTTATGTGTGTCTATTTCTATTTGGTTGTATTTGTTCATCTGTTTCATCTTTTGGATTCTCTGTATCAGTGAAAACATGCAGTATTTGTCTTTCTCTGTCTGACTTATCTCACTAAGCATAATAACCCCAAGGTATTTTATTTTGTGATGCAGTATTTTTTATTTCTTTTCTGAAAAGTAAGTGATAGGATGGGTGGTCAAAACTTTCCTATTCCCTAGAACACCCAAATGATCTATTGTGTTTTTCAATTATGACTATATTTTGACAATGAAGTATCTATTACTGTGGTCATGAATGTACTTAAAATGGCCTTGAATATATATGCCTAATTACTAAATGAAAACAGAATAAAATTAAGAAAGCAGCAATAAAATCAAGCTTCAAGAAGAACATAAGTTATATGAAAATGAAAGCAAAAATAAACAAGTGAAGCTAATTAAACTCAAAATCTTTTATAGCAAAGGAAAACATAAACAAAATGGAAAGACAACATATAGATATTTGTAAACTATGTGATTGAAAGAGATTAATCTCCAAAATATACAAACAACTCACGCAGTTTTAATATATAAAAAAAAAAAACCGGAGGGATGATGTGAGGTGGGAGGTGGGGGGTGGTTCATGTTTGGGAGTTCAAATAAAATTTTTCCAGACCAAGGGACTAAACCCAGGTCTACTGTATTGCAGGAGGATTCTTTACCAACAGGGGCACCAGGGAAGCCTATGGAAAAGAGTATAGAGATTCATTAAAAAATGAAAAATACAGTTACTATATGAGCAAGCAATCCCACTCCTGGATATATTCCCAGAAAACAAGAAATAACAATTCTAATTCAAAAAAAGATATGTACCCCAATGTTCACAGCAGTGCTATTTATGATAGCCAAGACATAGAAGCAACCTAAGTATCCAGTCACAGATGAATGGATAAAGAAGATGTGGTATGTATTCTTGAGACCAGCTAGACAAGCAGGGTTTCCAAAAGCGCAATGAGGTGAGAGAATGAGAAACGAGACACAAGAATTCAGAGAAAAGCGAGGATCAGGGGACCAACACCGCTCCAAGGAGAAGGCGCTGAAAATGAATCCAAGCCAGCTTTATTATACTTTCAGCCGTGAATGAAATAAAATGCAGGGAGTTAAACTATAACTCATGTGGCCTTCAGGGCCAAAGAACAAAATGATCATTAACCATTGAGTAATTAGGAAACAGTAATCAATATCAAATCAGTAACTAATATTCTTCTCTATAGATTTTCCACCAGATACGTAAAACATGACTCTTGAGACGCCGGTTGAGAAACAGTCTGGGGTTGGTTTTCTGACCCCAGGATCATATCTTGTTTTCAAGATTATGAATTGTTCCCTCTGGACTTGTTCCACGAGTCTCGTCTTATAGCATCCAGTTTATCAATAATTATAAATTTCTTTTGCAGCCCTTGTTGGGGCCTGCTTTTCTTTTATTCTTCCTGTCTCCTATGTGTATATACAGTGGAATACTCCTCAGCCATTACAAATAATGAAATAATGCCATTTGCAGCAACATGGATAGACCTGGAGATTATCATACTAAGTAAATCAGACAAAGACAAATATCATATGACATCACTTAATGTTGTATCTAAAAAAGTTATACAAATGAACTTATTTACAAAACAAAGGAGATCTAACCAGTCAATCCTAAAGGAAATCAACCCTAAATAATCATTGGAAGGACTAATGTTGAAGCTCCAATACTTTGGCCACCTTATGTGAAGAGCTGGTTCACAGGAAAAGATCCTGATGCTGGGGAAGAGTGAAGGTAAAAGGAGAAGAGGGTGACAGAGAATGAGATAGTCAGATGGCACCACTGACTCAGTGGATATGAGTTTGAGCAAACTCCAGGAGATAGTGAAGGACACAGAAGCCTGGCATGCTGCGGTTCATGGGGTTGCAAAGAGTCAGACATGATTTAGCAACTGAACAACATTAACAACAAAACAGAAACAGACTCACAAGTATAGAAAACCAACTTACAGTTACCAAAGGGGACAAAGGCAGGGGAGGAACAAATCTGAAATTTGAGATTAACAAATATAAATATGCATTACTATATGTGTGTGTGTGTGCGTATGTATACACACAAAATAGATAACCAACAAGGACCTAATGTATAGCACAGAGAACTATACTCAATATCTTGTAATAATTTACAATGGAGAAGAATGTTTTATATATATGTATAACAATCACTTTGCAGTACATCTGAAACATTCTAAATCAACTATACTTCAATAAGAAAGAAAGAAAAGAAACGAAAGGCTAAGGCAACAAGACATGATAATAAACCTACTACAGTACAAACTGGCTCTAATTCTGCCCCTGGTGTTCCCACTGACTTTGGTGTGCCAGGGAACATCTGCCAGGCTTTATCTTTTTCCTCTGAAAGAATAAGGGGATTAACTGCAGAATTTGTAACATGTCATTCTGTTCTAACACTCTGTGACTCATACTTTCAGAAAATAGGTAATTCAAACACACACACACACACACACACACAAACACACACACTCAGAACTTAAGTTATAAATATCAACCCTGCCCCCATTTTATCTTTGATTTTCATAGTATTCTGTGTTTAACCTTAGTATTTGTTCACTTTTTTATTGTGTTAATTCAGTGATATGAAAAATAGCAGCAACTACCAAAAGAGGAGGAGATAATATTGGTAAATATGGGCAGAGCCAATGCCCATATTTATACTCAGTCAAATTTTTGTATAGTTATAGTTTCTTGGTAAGTATTTGGAAACCAAGTTAAGACAATCTGTGTGCATGAGATTCATAACTTTCTATGAGGGTTGTGTGATGGTTTGATGTATTTTAAGAAATCTACTGTATGCATATATTAACATATTAATTGACTCTGTTATTCCTTGTTGCAAATGTATTTGATTTCCTTCACTGGATGGTGCATACATAAATAACATCAGTGAATATAAAAGCAATAGTGCAAATTTTTGAAAAAATCAGAATAAATGATTATAATAAAACCTGAGCATAAAGCATTAAATTCAACTTGTCTTGAATGGCAAGGTAGAAAATACTATATGTTACATATTTTCATGGTTTGGTAAAGGGAAATGCATCATTGTGTCAGAACAATGTATCTCTTTGACAAATTATAGGTAGCCTTTTAGTTTGAATATTTTAAGATACATTGTGAAAATGAAAGTGAAAGCATTAGTCACTCAGTTGTGTCTGACTCTTTGAGAGCCCATGGACTGTAGCCCACCAGGCTCCTCTGTTCGTGGAACCTCCAGGCAAGAATACTGGAATGGGTTGCCATTCGCTTCTCCAGACAATCTTCCTGACCCAAGGTTCGAGCCTAGGTCTCCTGCAACGCAGGCAGATTCTTTACCATCTGAGCCATCAGAGAACCCCAAGTACTGCCAAGTACTACGCACTAATTGTCCATGATCTAAAATTATGTTTTAAAATAAAAGATAGAGGAATATTATTTCCATGACCTTCGGTCATTTTATATTGATTTTAAACAAAAACTGAAGACCTAATACTATAACTTAAGTCGATGAAAACATTTTGATTAGATGCAGAGCTCATATAGCATTAATTAGTCTGATAATCATTCAAGAACAGGAATCAAAACTTTTTCTGTAAAGAATCAAATAGAAATATTTTAGACTTTGTGGATGCTTAGAGAAGTAAGTGTAAAAATAGAGGGAAGTGGATAAACAGCTCTGATATATTTATGCAATTGAATACCATTCACCAAAACAAAGCTTAGGGATATGTGGATCAACATCGATGAATCTCAAACATTTCATGTCGTGTGAAAAAAATGGAGAAGAACACAGTTCCATTCATATGAAGCTGTAAAACAGGCAAACCTAACTTATAATTGAAATGTGCCTATGGATGGAGGCACAGATGGCCTGGGAAGGGTCATAAAGAACCTTATTTCAATGGATGCAAAATCTACCTCATTTTTTAAAAGTAAAAGAAAAATAAAGAAAGTAAAGGGTAGCTAAGAAAAACATCTATTTGCCAAAGCCATTCAAATTATAGCAGGGATGTCAATAACCTGGGATTGAGGTTAAACTTGTAATTTGGTCATAGATACAGAGATAGTACTCATTCACATATTTCAGAAATGAACTTTCACATTTAGTTACAATTTGATATATTTTGTTTTTCTATCATTAGAATAGATACAAAAAAGAAAAGAAAACTAACATACGTAGAGAACTCATGATATGCTAAACACTGTGTGTTACATATGCCACTTAATCTCATATATATCTCTGACATAAATATGAGTAAACCAAGACTTCAAGGAATGGTGTAACTTTTCTAAGGATTCATCCAGTAGGTTACAAAACTATACAATCCATCTTTGTCTAATCTCCAATTCTAGTTCCTCCCAACCTTAATAATGACTGACAGTTTACCGACAGAAGACACAGAGAAGTTACAAGGTTGATAACAAAACATCACTATAAAAGGGATTCTCTTTTAAGTATTGCTTAAAATATGTGATGGGAAAGCTTGGCAAACCTTAAATACCTGGCTAGTCTAAGCCAGCACTTGAAGCATTTACTTGACACAAAATCCAATCTGCCACAATGGTGAGAGTTCCTGGGGTAATTTTCCAAGACAGATAGATCAGTAAGGAAAGAACTGTTTGCATTTGAGGCCAAACAGGTGGTTTGCAGCTTCCCCTCATGGTTAGGCTTTGATATCACAGATTACTGTTCATATTTGGGGATCTGTGTCTTGGTAGTATGTGTATGAAAGTCCACAAAGGAAAGTGAATTTAGGAAAAGAACATTGTCCCTAAAAAGATGTTGCAGAAAGCCACCAGCTCAATAGCTGGTAACTGTCAACAAAGAAATTCTTCTTCATCCTTTTCCATAACTGTCAAATTTAATTAAACAATGTTTTGCCCTCCTGTATAGTGGGATCCACTATTAGTTCCCTTAACACACTGAAGTGATATTAACAAAAAGGTGCTATGCCAGTATGTGTCTGTGGTCATTAGTCACTGTAATTTAGTTAAAAAAATAGAAATCTATTTTACATAATATCATGAGGCCTTGTAAGTATTCACAGAAAACATGTATTTTCTATGTGAAGAGATGAAAGAGTTAAAATAATTATCTCACAATTAGCCATTTTAAACAAAGAAATCCTCGTTACCCTGTCTATTATCCTGAGACTTGGGTTTATTTTCCATTTTTTTCCTTGCATTTTTTATAAAGTAGTTTCTGCTGGTGACATCTATGGTACCCATTAGATAGAAGCTACCAGTTCTCAGTCAACAAGTGGAGCCTAGATAAGATGCCCTGCAAAATTATTACCCTGACTGGAACATAGTAATTTAAACTGTAGCATAAAAATTATTTCTGAATTCAAGTTTACAGCCACCTACATTTTTTAAAGAATTAAAACCCACGATGGCTTTACCAAAAGCTCAAGGTTTACATTTTCACTGTGGATACTGATTTTACATGCTATGGTTTTGTTTTCCTAACAAGCGTATTTCACACATCTCCTATTTTGTGTCTCAAGTTCCATGATAATAAGAGTAGATGGTAGGATCTGGAAGTTTCCCATAAGGTTGGCCATCACCGAACTTGAAGTGGATGCTGTCATTGACACTCAAAGGCTCAGCTTCTTTCAGTAATCTATTACTGGCTCTAGGCTAACAAGTCAGAGAATGTAATATATCAAGAAAACATATGTGGCTCAGTTTTGCTAATGCAATTTATGCTCAATTGTGAAACAATATTTAAGATGGAAAATCCTATTATGTCTTTTTTTGCTGCTTAAGCCAGAGTAGCATGGCTTCTATGCTCAAACTTTATACATTTAGTATATTTGTTAAAATACAATGTCTGCAAAGTAAAGACCAAAGGAAGTTGGAGGCAAAAATAAATAACTAGATATTGATTCCTTAGGAAATTTCTTCTATTGGTTTTCAATGGGCAACCCAATGCATTTTATTTTTTAATATATGTGGATTTTTTTTCAGTAAGACTTAAAAGTTCTACCTTATGAAATGCTTTAACTAAGTGGAGATGATTAGATGATACATTAATTCTATTTTCTATCTTATTTTACTATTTCATCATAACTGTCCTTATTATACTTGTAATATCATATGCTATATGACAACAACATTTCAGCCTGTCTCACATGTGCATGTACAGTGTATTTTAAGTACACTTTGGTTGACTATAAATACTCCTTGTAATTTTATATTTGAAATGCTGACTAGAAACTGGTATTAATTATTTTAGCTTTCTTCAACACATGCCAGAGAAATGGTATTTTTTTGAATAAGGCAGATTCTTCCCTAATGAAGTTTAACTGTATCCACTCAACACAGACAGCTAAACTTTAGTGGGTAGAGAAATAAAGAGATTCATGTCCCCATGTCATAGTGAATACTTCCCACACTAGTGCCAGACAAGGTGGGAGATGTATGAATTTGGGAGGGAAAGACCTAATTTATTGATTTTCTTCATTTTACAACTGCTAGAAGAACCTGCTAGAAGAACAGTTTTGGTATCACTTGCTTGTCTGTGCTTTGTGGTGGCAAATCTGTGGTATATCTGCCACAGAAATGAGCTTTACAAAGGCACTAGATATGTGTAAATGCATTCTAGGGACTTAGGTCAAAATAATAAGCAGTGAAATATTTGAAAACCTATTGATATCATGATTGGAATTCTCATCTTTGATAGCAGAGGCTCTTAGCCATTTTGAATGTTACAGTATCGTTAAACCATCTACTTCCAATTAACTAAAAATATGGCAAATTACTCATTTTTAAAATCCAAATATATTTATTATCTTCATTTTCAGTTGGTTTTTATCAATAATCATTGTGATTCTCAAAACAAAATCTAGAAACACTTTGCTCACTTCGAAATATTAACAAAGAACAGCTGAAACAGGTCACAAGAAATTTTTTTTTCCATTATATCCAATGCTTAAACCACTTGTTACTTCAATTTAAAAAAATAATTCAATCACAAAAATATAATTTTAACTAGGATGCTTTTCTGTTCATATTTAAGCTAATAGAATTAGTCTCTTTCACTTCTAATCCACTTTACAGAGTATCATAAAACTCCCTTATAGGTACATTGTTATGCCACTTTCCTTACTGAAATCATTCAGAGTTTCCCTGTTATTTATGAAGACTAGTGTTCCACTTACAAATGCTGTCCATAGCACCCAGGCTACTCTGATTCAGTCTGTGCAAAGGGTCACTATTTCCAGAGCTCTCTCACACATCACTACCTTTCAGCTGCCTCCATTTCTTTGGATGCCTAAAATGCCCTTCATACCTCCCTTTCATCTACTTAAATTCTGTTTTTATAAGATAAATGTATGTTTCCTTCCTTTTCTGATTTTTAAATACCTGATTAGGTTGATCTTCAAGAATGGTCTTTTCATTTTAACTTCATAATTTCATTTATGAATTGACTAATCATTATTCCCCAAATCCTAATATGAGTCATTTACTCTACTAAGTGTTAGGTCTTGTGCTCTAGGAACTCATATTCTTGTCATGAAAAGAAATAAATATGATAACAGGCAATACTTGCTGTAGCAAAGATCATATGGACACAGAGAACTAGAACAGGAGTGGCATAGTAGTTCTTTATTGAACAAATGTGTGTGTGTGTGTGTGTGTGTGTGTGTGTGTGTGTGTGTGCATGTGCCCGATTCTTTGCAATCTCACAGACTGTAGCCTTCCAGGCTCTTCTGTCCATGGAGTTTTCCAGTCAACAATACTGGAGTGGGTTGCCATTTCTTCCTCCAGGGGATCTTCCCAACCCAGGAACTGAACTCACATCCCCCATGGCTCTTGCATTGGCAGGTGGATTCTTTACCACTGCATCACCTGGGAAGCCCTGACTGAATAAATGAATGAAGAGTATGGTCCAAGTCAGCTGCCTTCACACCAGGCCCAAAAAGTGAACTAATCATAGACTCCAGGGGCCCATATAGTCTTCTTGTTATAACTTTTTTCATATATTTCAATTCTTTCTGTTTTAGAGATTCATTCTCTAAATCGACTAAAGTGTTTAACAAGCTATTTTATAAAGTTGTAAATTCAAAATGGCTATTTGAATCTGTGAGAAGACTATAAGTGGGTAAGATTTCTCTGCATCTCAAAAATCTTTGTTGCAAAATGCACATGTGATCAACTTTCAAAATGTGTGTTTTTAGAGAACAACAAAAATGAGGCAATTTCGCTGGTGGGATGAAATTTGCTGGTAGAACATTTGATAACTATGTGAAACCCTAAAATTCTCCCAAAATGTATAATCAAGTTTAAATCATTGTGATTACCTGAGGGGGGGAGGAAGAGACTGTGATGGAAGACTGTCATCTCTCAGGTTAAAAAAATCATTCATCTACTTGAGAACTTTTCAAACTGATTAATCTCTGTCTTTAACAAAGAACAGGATATAAATATTATTTAGGTTATAGTAGCAACTATGTTAATTAAAAAAATACTTTGGATCAATTTATACCTCATGTGGCAAACAGAAGCTCAAATCATAAGATTTTTCTCAAAAATAATGGGTAATATTTAGAACAGGCAAATACATGAATATGTATAATGCATAACTTTTTGTGTATGGTAATCTGTCTTAACTTGTTTGGGTTAAGAAATAAGAAAAGTAATTACATTATAGGTCACATGGCAGGACATAACAAATGTGAGGTAACTTCCTTGTGCTGATAATAAAAAAAATATGGCAGGAAGTAAGATAGAGCAATAACAACTAATACCCATATTGTTTAAGTTAACTGTCTCACTGACAGGTTTAAACGCAAAATGGTCACTGTCCTCTGCAGTAAGTTCTAACCTATAAGGAATTAACTTAATTATGCAGAAATCACAAGTATTTGGAAAAATACCCATAACAAGAAGGAAGAAAAATCTAGATATTTTGAAGCATGAAGCTTCAACACTGCTGCTCAGAGACATGTCAATAATGGAAACATTCTGAAATGTGCATTGTAAGAAAGTCACTGAGAACTTCTAAGAGATGTCAAAGGCAGAATAAGGGAGATCCAAAATCAGCTCACCCAGGTTCTGCAGAAGAAAAAATTTTTGAAAATTGTCTCGTGTGAACTGGACATTCAAATCCAAGAAATGTTACCACTTATCCAATAATGGGTCAGTTTGCTTTTAGTCCAAGGAGCAATGGCTGCACAGGCCCAGGAGGGCCTAGAGGAGCTACTCCACATTCAAGGTGAGGAGGGGCGGCGGTGAGGAGATACCCCTCATCCAAGATAAGGAGCAGCAGCTGTGTTTTGCTGGAGCAGCCGTGAAGAGATACCCCATGCCCAAGGTAAGAGAAACCCAAGTAAGACGGTAGGTGTTGCAAGAGGGCATCAGAGGGCAGACACACTGAAACCATACTCACAGAAAACTAGTCAATCTAATCACACTAGGACCACAGCCTTGTCTAACTCAATGAAATTAAGCTATGCACTGTGGGGCGATATAAGACAGGCAGGTCATGGTGGAGAGGTCTGACAGAATGTGGTCCACTGGAGAAGGGAATGGCAAACCGCTTCAGTATTCTTGCCTTGAGAACCCCATGAACAGTATGAAAAGGCAAAATGATAGGATATTGAAAGAGGAACTCCCCAGGTCAGTAGGTGCCCAATATGCTACTGGAGATCAGTGGAGAAATAACTCCAGAAAGAATGAAGGGATGGAGTCAAAGCAAAAACAATACCCAGTTGTGGATGTGACTGGTGATAGAAGCAAGGTCCGAGGCTGTAAAGAGCAATATTGCATAGGAACCTGGAATGTTAGGTCCATGAATCAAGGCAAATTGGAAGTGGTCAAATAGGAGATGACAAGAGTGAATGTCGACATTCTAGGAATCAGCAAACTAAAATGGACTGGAATAGGTGAATTTAATTCAGATGACCATTATATCTACTACTGTGGCAGGAATCCCTCAGAAGAAATGGAGTAGCCATCATGGTCAACAAAAGAGTCTGAAATGCAGTACTTGGATGCAATCTCAAAAAAGACAGAATGATCTCTGTTCATTTCCAAGGCAAAACATTCAATATCACAGTAATCCAAGTCTATGCCCAAACCAGTAACGCTGAAGAAGCTGAAATTGAATGGTTCTATGAAGACCTACACGACCTTTTAAAACTAACACCCAAAAAAGATGTCCTTTTTGTAATAGGGGACTGGAATGCAAAAGTAGGAAGTCAAGAAACACCTGGAGTAATAGGCAAATTTGGCCTTGGAGTACAGAATGAAGCAGGGCAAAGGCTAATAGAGTTTTGTCAAGAAAATGCACTGGTCATAGCAAACACCCTCTTCCAACAACAAGAGAAGACTCTACACATGGACATGACCAGATGGTCAACACTGAAATCGGATTGATTATATTCTCTGCAGCCAAAGATGGAGAAGTTCTATACAGTCAGCAAAAACAAGACTGGGAGCTGACTGTGGCTCAGATCATGAAGTCCTTATTACCAAATTCAGACTTATATTGAAGAAAGTAGTGAAAACCACTAGACCATTCAGGAATGGCCTAAATCAAATCCCTTATGATTATACAGTGGAAGTGAGAAATAGATTTAAGGGCCTAGATCTGATAGAGTGCCTGATGAACTATGGACAGAGATTGGTGACATTGTACAGGAGACAGTGATCAAACCATCCCCATGGAAAAGAAATGCAAAAAAGCAAAATGGCTGTCTGGAGAAGCCTTACAAATAGCTGTGAAAAGAAGAGAAGCATAAAGCAAAGGAGAAAAGGAAAGATATAAGCATCTGAATGCAGAGTTCCAAAGAATAGCAAG
>SJYX01023518.1:0-58038 GCA_006410675.1 Oreotragus oreotragus | reverse complement strand
ATGGGAAATAGATGGGGAAACAGTGGAAACAGTGTCAGACTTTATTTTTTGTGGCTCCCAAATCACTGCAGAAAGTGACTGCAGCCATGAAATTAAAAGACTCTTACTCCTTGGAAGAAAAGTTGTGACCAACCTAGATAGCATATTGAAAAGCAGAGACATTACTTTGCCAACAAAGGTCTGTCTAGTCAAGGCTATGGTTTTTCCTGTGGTCATGTATGGATGTGAAAGTTGGACTGTGAAGAAGGCTGAGCGCCTAAGAATTGATGGTTTTGAACTGTGGTGTTGGAGAACTCTTGAGAGTCCCTTGGACTGCAAGGAGATCCAACCAGTCCATTCTGAAGATCAGTCCTGAATGTTCATTGGAAGAAATGATGCTAAAGCTGAAACTCCAGTACTTTGGCCACCTCATGTGAAGAGTTGACTCATTGGAAAGACCCTGATGCTGGGAGGGATTGGGGGCATGAAGAAAAGGGGACGACAGAGGATGAGATGACTGGATGGCATCACGGACTCAATGGATGTGAGTCTGAGTGAACTCCAGGAGATGGTGTTGGACAGGGAGGCCTGGCATGCTGTGATTCATGGGGTCGCAAAGAGTTGGACATGACTGAGCAACTGAACTGAACTGAACTTGCTTTTAGTCATTAATTAATTTCAGTTCAGTTCAGTTCAATTGCTCAGTCATGTCCGACTCTTTGTGACCTCATGGACTGCAGCACACCAGGCTTCCCTGTCCATCACCAACTCCTGGAGCCTACTCAAACTCATGTCCATTGCATCGGTGATGCCATCCAACCACGTCATCCTTTGTTGTCCCCTTCTCCTTCTTCCTTCAATCTTTCCCAGCATCAGGGTCTTTTCCACTGGGTTGGTTCTTCACATTTACCGTATGTTAATGTAGTCAATCGATGTATTAGCTACATATCATACAAAAAATGAAATTTTATGTGTGATTACTAAGACAAGATATAAATGAATACAAATAATATGGAAATTTGGTTTCCCTATGGAGGTCAGGGAAGGTCTACTGGGAAGAGAGATGTGAAAGTTACAGAGAAGGTGAAGGAAGGGGAGGAGAGGAAGACTTCAGACAGTAGAAACCACATGGGTAAAGAAAGGTCCTTGGGTGGGGAGAAAGCAGGATGTAGACATGGAACTACCAAAGGCCAGTGTGGCTAAGAGAATGAAGTTAAGGAAATTTTGAGGGCAGCAAGTTGCTAGAGAGGCCAGTCAGAACTTGATGGTGTAAAGAGTGCTCTCAGGAATCAATACACATTGAAGAAAGGAAAAAAATGTGGGATTGGGTAGAGTGAGAAATTGTGCTGTGATGCAGACTCAATCAAGACTCTTTCAAGCTCTTAACTCTTCTAATTTAACCCAATTTGGAGTCAGAAGGCCTCATTTTTTTTTTTTTAATCTCTGCCTTGGCTAGACACTAGTAGGCAACCCCCTCAGGGAAGGAGGGCTGTCTTTGGACAAAGTAGCTCTACTCAGATGAGGGTACTTCCTGGACTGGCATGTCAGCTTGGTGCTACATGTCTCACCAACTAGGGAGTAAGTCCTTCATTCATGAATGGTGATCTGGGCAGAACACCAGTGTCCCTGTACCTACTGATTTCTACTCATCCCTCAGGTCTGAAGCTAAATGTTTATTCATGGAAGCATACTGGAGAGCAAGTTTTGATACGACCACACCACCATTCTCTTCAGTAATGATACATGTCTTTGTCCTTAGATATGCAATGTCTGCTATTACCATGCCCCTGTGTTCAATGAGGGCAGGAACCTGTGTCACGCCATTCAACCACCACTGTATCACCAACAAACAACACAGTGTGAAGCATGTGAAAGAAGCTTAATAAGTACACCTTGAAAAAATGAAAATCCCCAAGCACTTCAGTTTCCACAATAAGTAACAAATAAGTTGGTGATACCCTCAGTGATTATTGTATAGAAATTTTCCTTGAGGTACTCGTCAGTAAAAGGAGAGCCTTGGTATATTTTTTGGGTTTCTGGGGAATACTGACATTTATAATTAATGCCTTTTTGTAATCAGGGATTTTGTAAAACTTTAAGAAGTATTTTTAAAAGAGCAGTCGTAAGTTAGCTTTATATTGTGGCAACTTTTATCCTTATTTAATGAATAAAGCTATCACATCTACATATATATATAGAGAGAGATATCTATCTATAGAGAGAGAGAGAGGGAGAAAGAGAGAATTTTTTCAAAGTATATTGTCCATCATAAACAGGATTTTTTAATGGATTAATCAGCTCCAAAGAAACACAGGTATGGGTATGAATGAGAGCTCAGCTTCTCCACTAATTGATGAAATGTTCTGCATAACTTTCCCAGTTTGTTCAGGTTGAAAATATTCCCTCTGCAACCAGGAGTGCAAAAATGAATTTCTACTTATTTGGCAGGCAGTAGATTGTACTATCCTACTTGTTTACTCTGAGAAAGCTGCCTCTTGGGTAGGAAATCGATTTTCCTTCATTCAGTTCTGTATGTTCATCTGGCCTACATAACACTGGGGGTTTGCTCACAGCCTTTGCTACTAGGAGTGCATTTTAGATGTTCTACATCACAAGTTTCTAGTGTGGGTGAAAATGAACTAAACACATACCAGATGTATTCCACCTAAAATGTAATAAACTGATTTCATAGTTTTTATGGGCCTTTAATGAGCAAAATTTTCTTTATTCTTTCTTGGTTGTAGAAAACAGTCCATAGAGTTCAGGGAAATTGAGCTATCATATTGTATCTGTATTAATTAACCATCCTGTAACAGTATCCTGAAGGTAAATTGATGAAAACAGAGCAACCAGATAATTTCTATTAAAATAACACAAGTTCCATCCTCTACTGCCTCACTTATGATTGCTGGTAACAAATTAAGTAACTCAATAATCAGTTTTAAGAGATTACAGTCAACACTAAAGTCTCAAAATTCTCAACAACACAAAGGCAAGCTTTCAATAAAGATTTGAAATGAAATGTTTGAGTTTTCTGCAAGAATGCTCATGATTGTGATTATTCCTAATTTGAAAAAAATTCATTAAGTCTAATCTGTCTTTAAATGTGACTGGGAACTCTGCCTGGAGTTAGTTAATTGGAGACATAGAACACAGATCCATATTTAGGTTCAGAAATGGGGTGAGGAAGAACAGGGGCATATCACATCCTACTGAATATACAAATTCAGCAATAAGACTTGCTTTCAATTTGGGAGGGGCAAAATAGACTCTTGCTGTTTTAGTCGCTAAATCATATCCAACTCTTTTGTGACCCCATGGACTGTAGCCTGCCAGGCTCTGGGCAAGAATACTGAAGTGGGTAGCCATTTCCATCTCCAGCAGATCTTCCTGTCCCAGGGATCAAACCCACATCTCTAGCATTGGTAGGCAGATTCTTTACCACTGAGACACCAGGGAAGCCCTTGATAGACTCTACTGTAGTAGTAATAATAATGTTAGCATTTTACAAATATGCTGAACATATTAGTTTTTATGACTAAAGTGATAATTTTGAATCCACTTGTTGCTCAAAATAATAAATTAGAAGATCAACTTCTACTTTCTTTATTCTCTTACATTTATTCATTTCTTCTCAATTCAATTCCAAGTTGACTTTCGGATTATATTTCTACATTCCCTAAGTCTTTAAGAGAACACTAAGGTAATCAAAAATTAATTTTTTCAGCTTGGCATTTGGTTTAATTTCATATTCTCATTGAATATCTTGATTCTTTTTTAATGTCCTTGTGGTAGCTTGGTTATGGGTACCACTGGAAAATATATGACACAAGATTCAGTTTCTGATGTAATAAGGTTTGCTTCCTTACGTCCTGGTATTTTTTTAAGGGAATAAAAGAAGCGTATTTGGCAAAATACTGTATGGAAAAAAACAAAAACAAAGTAATAATTCTGTTTCATACTTAATGGCTGAGTTCATTTTTAATTAATATCTTTAATATACTGTTAAGTGTTTGTTTCAAATTAGAAGCAACTTTTATCTTTTATTCTGGGGTATTTATATAAATGCTAATTTTAAAAATACTCTGAAGGAATAATGAAATAGACTGATTTAATTAATTTTCAATAAACATTTTGGCTTGGGAAAAAATGCATTTATCAGAAATTCTATGATATCAAATCATACATGTCAAAGGAATTCAAAATATGAAATAAAATTGATTCTTCTGCCCTGAACTCTGATGATCTTTTCATATTGAATGAATTACTTAGAATTACTAAGTAATCCAAAAGTGCCAGCAGAATATTTTACAAAGACTTTCATTTTGTATAACTTTGGCTCTGAGAATGTTATAATGCAAGCTTTATACATACTGATACTCGAAGAAGTGAAGTCGCTCAGTTGTGTCTGACTCTTTGCAACCCCATGGACTGTAGCCTACCAGGCTCCTCTGTCCATGGGATTTTCCAGGCAAGAGTACTGAAGTGGGTTGCCATTTCCTTCTCCAGGGGATCTTCCTGACCCAGGGATCGACCCGGGTCTCCCGCATTGTAGGCACATGCTTTTACCATCTCAGCCAACAGGGAAGTCCCAACCAGTATACTGATACTGGTTGATTTTTAAAAATATTCAGTAGCACATGGGATTTTTTCATTATTCAATATGTAGACTTGAGGTGGGGGGCATTTTTGTGCATTTTAATTACTGAGATTCTCTCATACAGTTGAATCCCTTGTTTGTCATGTCCATAGTTATGTTAAGGTTTGACTGGCTAACTCTCATGAGCAGCAGTTTATGCTGGTTGTTGGTGGGCAAGCTCAGCTAGGACCATCCACAGAAATGCCTACATAGTCTCTCTAATATGTATCCATCCCCCAGGTAGACGTATCTCCTACAAGGTGACTGGTTTCCCATAGAGTATGTATTCCAGGAGAACTAGTTGGAAGACACAGGGCACTGTCTGACCTAGATAATGAAGTTAGGCAGCATCACTTCAGTCATTTTCTACTGTTAACAATTAAGAAAGGGAACACAGCTCACCTTTCAATGAGAAAAGTGTTAAGGATATAGAGGCATGCAACAATGGAGTATGCTTACTTGAGTGAAACATGAGCCAGGGTTTCCAAAGGTCCTGTGGATGAAAAAAATCTTACTGAGAGGTAGGAAAACTGGAGGGAGTAGGTGGAAGAGCAGAATATCTTCAATTTAGAGGCAGGAAAATGAAATGAAAGATGAAGTTTAAGGTGAAGAGAGGTCATGTTGAAGGTAGAACGTTACTGTGGGTAGAAACATGATAAACAAAAGTAGGGAAGAGCTGCTGATGCTGCTAAGTCACTTCAGTCATGTCCGACCCTGTGCAACCCCATAGAGGGCAGCCCACCAGGCTCCCCTGTCCCTGGGATTCTCCAGGCAAGAACACTGGAGTGGGTGTAGGGAAGAGCAGGAGAACCTTTAGGCAAATAAGAAGGGGGAAAAAAAAAAAGCAAGAGATAAGCAGGGCTTCCCTGGTGGCTCAGGTGGTAAACATCCTGCCTGTAATGCAGGAGACCTGGGTTCAATCCCTGGGTTGGGAAGATCCCCTGGAGGAGGAAATGGCAACCCACTCCAGTATCCTTGCTTAGGAAATCCCATGAACAGAGGAGCTGGGTGGGCTACAGTCCATGAGGTCACAAAAGAGTCAGACATGACTGAGTGACTAACACACACAGAAGAGGAATCCAAATGAGTTCTGTTCTGTTACCTTGGACAGTAGTTGACTACCTTGTGATGTCACTCTACTTATCTGAATGACTGCTTCTCACTGTTGTCTGCTTCTCCTTGTTGTCTGCTTCTAGAACTCCTAGTATAGACTCAGTCTGGTGTTTCTGGTTAGACTACTTCTCTAATTTGAACAGCTGTTTTTCCCTTTAATTGTGAAACATGAGTGCAAGATTGAACAATCTACAACTTGACAGGAGTTTTAGTAGAGTAAACTGGTATAAACTCCCTTCCATCTGGGATCAAGGTTGGTTTTCCAATGTTGGCATTTTAAGAATACCGGGTCACCTATTTGTAAGTCATGTAAAGGAAATTCTAAAGGGAAGGCATCTTTGAGAAGATAAACAAAATTGATAAACCCTTAGTCAAACTCAAGAAAAAAAAAGTGAGAGGACTTAAATCAATAATGTTAGAGATGAAAAATGAGACATTATAAATGACACCATATAACTGGGCTTCCCTGATAGCTCAATTGGTAAAGAATCCACCTGCAATGCAGGAGATCCTGGTTCGATTCCTGGGTCGGGAAGATCCCCTGGAGAAGGAAATGGCAACCCACTCCAATATTCTGGTCTGGAGAATCCCATGGACTGTATAGACCATGGGGTCACAATGAGTCAGACAAGACTGAGTGACTTTCACTTCACTACAAGTGATACCACAGAAATGCAACAGATCATAAGGGACTATTACAAGCAATGATATGCCAATAAAATGGGCAACCTAGAAGAGATGGGCAAATTCTTAGAAACGAATAACCTTCCAAGACTGAACCAGGAAAAAATAGACAACATGAACAGATCAACCACAAGCACTGATATTGAAGCTGTGATTTAAAGACTTCTAAGAAGCAAAAGTCTAGGAGCAGATGGCTTCACAGGCAAATTCTATCAAACATTTAGAGAAGAGTTAATACCTATCCTTCTCAAACTATTCCAAAAACTGCAGAGGAAGAAACACTCCCAAACTCATTCTACAAGGCCACCATCATCCTGATACCAAAACCAGACAAAAAAGAAAACTACAGAGCAGTATCACTAATGAACACAGATGCAACAGTCCACAATAAAGGGAAGGCAGTCTTCATTTGCTGATATAGGGCTGAGGATAATTTTTTAACCCTTGAGAGTATCTAAAGGTATCTAATGGTGTCAGGTTAGAATCTTCTGCAAGCCAAGATGAATAAGGCATCCTCACGGGCCTTCCCAAGATTAACTTTAAAAGGAGATGGTTTATACATAGATAGGGGTGAAATTCTGAGAGTCATAAGAGCAACAGGAATCTCTCATGGCTACAGTGAGTTCAATTTCTTCAAGAAGTACTGTTGGCTCTTTCTGTGATGCCTGATCACTGAGAATGGTAACAGCGGTGGAGACTTTGACTAATGTGTGCTGCCTTTTCAATTTCCTATATAACTCTGACAACGAAATGTGATCTGTTACTAGATACAGTAGAGGGGAAGAATCATTCTACAAAAACTTTGGCTACTGATGCTGCTGAGGCATTGTGGCAGAGACAACCTCTAACCATTTAGAAAACATGCAGATTAGGGTGAGTATGCTTGGGTAGCCTTGTTCTTCTGTAAATGAAGGAAGGTCTGGTGGGAGATGATCTACTTCCCTTCCTTGCTCTACGAAAGACACACAGTCTTTTCAAGATTATGTTTTTGTCATATGAAGCAAGAGGAAACTACTTGGTTCAAATAAAAGCTAAAGGGTCCAAACTATTGTGTGTCTAATATAATCGGCATTTTGTCCTTTCCACGAGAGGTCATATCATGTAAACTATACATGATGACTTGGGCAACAGACTGAAGAGCCATCAAGTGGCCAGCGTGGTGCTACTATAGCCTATTTGAGTAGACTGAACATCCTGCTCTTCCCATCCAGCCCTTTCGGAGTCTGAAGCTGTTACATGGGTCATGCAGATATCGGTGATTATTTCCTTGGGAGTCATTCTAAAGAATTTGTTTCCCTCAAGGAAAAATGAAGAATTCTACCAGGAAAGGCCTTGAAACAGAATGCAGGGTCATAGTCCCAAGACTTGGAAACCACTTGAACATCTTAGGTGGTATGGGAAAGCTGCTAGGTTAGCATATTTATCAGTCAATTTGTCTTGCTGGGCTGTGTTTGAGATTTTTTTATACTATGTCCTTCAGTTTTAACTAGAGCAATATGCTGGGACAATAACAATGCGTCTAAGCATTCTATTGTTTCGAGTCTATTTTGGACTGGGATACCAGCTGCTGTCATGAATCCTTTCTATTTCTATAACATGCCAACACCATGTACTACCCTAAAGGCATAGCAGCTGTCAGTGTAAATGTTAACCTTCTTTCTCTCTGCTTTTATGCAAGTCTGAGTGATATCAATTAATTCAGCCATCTGAGCTGATTTAACCATTAGCATGGCTTCATATTCAAGAGATGTGCGTTCATCAAGTTGGAAGCTCCCATACTCTTCCTGGAGGGAGGTACCATGGATATAAATAATGAGATCAACGTGGGGAAAGGAGTTTTCTGACAAACCTAACCTAAAAAAAGATAGTTATTTGGCATTACTGAAGCAATCATGGGAGATTCTGTCAGTGCATAAAGCAAACAAGGTGACAAGGTTAAGTTTCTGACAGGAATGTGTGGTGATGTGAGAAAGGAAGAGTAGTAAGTCAAGATGTGGAATAGTACCATGTGTATTCATTAAGAAACTGGGTCTCTACAACATGAGGAACACTTACATCAAGCGCATGGCCTAATATTAAACAGAGGTAGCATGGACAATTTTGGCAGTTGTGGCCACAGCTCACAGGCACAGGGCTGTCTCAGTTACTGGGTCTAAGGCCAAGCTGTAATACCTCTTGGGTCTCTGGTATCCATTAGGCCTCTGGAATAATACTACAAGAGCATGACCCATTCATTCATGAACAAACAAAGGAAAAGGCAGTGAGCACTTGGGAAGTCCAAGGGCAGGAGGTGAAAGCAGAGATTCCATAAGGTTCTCACAAGCATCTCAAAATTATTGGGTCTGGGGATGGCTCCCTAGTCACAGTATAGAGAAATGATGCAATCATAGGAAAATTAGGTATCTACACCTTACAATATCCCATAAGATCCCTAAAATCTCAGTTGTCCTTTTGTTTCAGGGAGAAAAAAAAATGCTGGATGGTAGATTCTTGGTTTGTAGAGACAGTTTTTCCTGTGGCTGAGGTGTCTTGACCAAGATATCAGACATACAAGCATAACTGAATTTTGTCACGAGGCATCTTGTGGTCCATTCTTGCTAATGTCTTAAGGAGGTATTTAGTGTCCAAAAGGGACCTGTCATAACTGTCAGAGCATACAAGGAAGTCATTTATATACTGGATTACTGTGGAGTCTCCTGGGATTTTTCTTTAAGTCTTTCAAACTGGCATTTAGGGTATGCAAGAGTAGGTAGAGACCTCAGTAAATTCCTGAGGCGCAACAGTTCAGGTATATTGCTGGTTTTCTCAGTGAAAGCAAGGAAAGGTTAGAGTTCCCTGTGAAAGGGAATCCTCAAAAAAGCTGAACATATAAATGACTGTGAAATACTGGGTGCTGGAGGGTATAGCAAAGAGGATAGTGTTAGGATCAGGAAACAAGGAAAATCTAAATTTGACAATTTTACTGACAGATGTCAGACCTTGAACTAATTAACATCCCTTCCCATTAGTTTCCTTAATGGCTAAAGTGGGAGTACTGTATGGACCAAAAGTGAAGATAAAATTTCCTGTCTAACAAAGTCTGGAATGCTAGGTAAAGCCTCTCAAGTCCTTCTGGTTTTGGATGATATCGAGGAATCCTAGGGAGGTGTGTGAAACAATCTATTTCCAGTTTGAGGGGTTCAACATCCTGTATGTGTCTGATACTGCTGAAACTTTAGCCCATAAATAAAAAGCAATGCTACATAACAGTTTATTTAAATCTTTGGTCAAATAAGTGCTAGGCTGAATGGGGAAAAGAAACTCAGGCAAGTTGGATAAAGCCCTTAGGGGACACAGGGATGAAGGGGAGAAGCTGAGGATCTGTAGGAAGGAGTCTTTTAGAAGCACAATAAAATCCGATACCGTAACTAATGAGAAGATCCCTAACAGATTTATTTGGGTGGAAGAACTGAGAAGGATGTTGTTTTGAGCTTTAAAGGGTCCTACAGAAATATTAAGAGACTGAGCTGGAAGAAATTATGAGGTACATTATTAGAACCATCACTGTTCAATTTTTGAACTCCATGGAAGGGGGACAGGAAATGAAGTGCTGTTAAAAGTGGGATGTGTTGCTCCTATATCATTGAGAAACTTGGAAGGGTGCCCTTCAACTTGAAGGGTTATTTTCTCTAGTGAGTTTAGTGGCAGTTGAGAGCAGTGGGCACTTACTTCCTCTGAGGGGAGGCAATCATGCTCTGATGAGAAAAAGACCCCGGCTTCCCCTTTCTCTTGAGTTCTAGACAATCCCAGACCTAACATTTTTCCTCAAAATGTTGGCAAGTATCTTGATCAAAGAGAACCTGTGATGTTGGAGCTTGACATAGATTAAATTTGTCAGGTTTTTCTGACTGCTTTAATTGCTAGGCCATAAGGTTGGATTGTGTATTTTCCATTTTCAGAAACACTATTTTTCATTATGCTAGGCTACTATCTGGACCTCAGATGTGTTTGCATTTTGCCAGTTAAAACTTTCCTGTAACGTGTCATAGAGCTCTGATCTGACACCATTTCTGAAGCTTGTGCTCAGAGGCTATTTGGGAAGTCATTTCTAGCTCTGAATGCCTTTCCACGTTGTGGCCAGTCTATGGTAACAGCCACAGTTTTCTGTCTCTGTTTGGGAATGCCCCCTAATCATTTTTTCTTTTACTTCTCTCTTTCCAGTGGAAATCGTGTAGTCTGAGACTCCTGATGGTTTTCAAAGGTGGTCATTTGGCTTTTTAAACCAAAGGAAGGTATCTCCGGGCCCAATCAATAGGTGTTTACGTCGATATAAAGGGGAATCCAGAAGAACAGGCTCCTAGAATAATTCTAAATTGTTCAGTAAAGCTTCCTTTTCCTTTCAGAGGTCAGAAAAGCCTTTGACGACGGCATATAATTCAAAGTAAAACCAAGCTCCCTAGGTTTCATCTGCGAGAGATGGGGGCATTGTGAACTTTGTGGTTTCAGGAAGTTGAGGGGCTAGGTTGTGACTAATGGAGGATATCCTGGGGGAAAACAGAAGAAGACTAGGAGGGAAATATTTGGGTGTCAGGAGGGTAATTTAGGCAGCTTGTTGGATTGGAAAAATGTTTTCTGTAGAAATTGCTTAAGAGCCTCAGACTTTGAGGAAGGCTTGAATTATTTAGCCATTTTTCAGCTTCTTCGTACTGAGAGAAGTAAGGAGAACACTTCGGGTCCAAGATTTTTGTATCCTTTACTCTGGGGCTCCTTTTAGGTGTTTTAATTTGGGGATATCCCAGAAACCCCAGAGGAGCCACTGCAGCTCAAGGGTTTAGTAAACTTTGCCAGGGAGAAAGGAAATGGATAGTATTACAGTGGAATTAGAGTGGAGTGGTTAAGCATGTAGCCTGCAAGAGCTTGAGAAGGAAGAGGGAGTTTAACCAGTTAAGAATACTCTATGTTCTTGACTAATAATAACTTTATACTTCTAAAGAGAGAGGCCTGGGACTAGTTTCTGTTTGCCTGAGACTCTAATACCAGTTCTAGAGTATATTTGATTCTTTTTTAAAAATTTATTTGGCTGTACCAGGCCTTAGTTGCGGCATGCAGGATCTTTATTTGCAGCATGTGGGATTTAGTTCCCTGACCAAGGATCAAACCCGGGCCCCCTGCATTGGGAGCACAGAGTCTTAGCAACTGGACCACCAGCAAAGTCCCTATAGTTGATTCTTATCAAAATCTGTTCTCACCATGCTTGAATGGATATTTATCCAGAGTTCTGGAATCAGATTTACCACTGGATATCCAAATAAACAGGCAAATTGGAGACAAAAGGCCTCGGTGCATGCTGAAGTATCATTGTCATTTTTGAGGGTCTGATGGTGACTCCAATCCAGATTTAAATTACCACACAAGAAATTGTTAAAGAGGACCAGAGCTCGATACTAGTTACAAGTTGCCAACTTTTTCCAAAAACTATTGCAATACAGAAAAAAGATGAATTCAGTATAGAAATGAGTTCAATTGCAAATACAAATGGGAATTTGTAGACAAAGAACAAAGTGACAGGGTCAGTGGGTGAAGAATTACTATGAGGAGACATCAAGGGTAGGGAGATTTTTCAAAGTTAACTTAACAGGATTCTTGCTGAAGGCAGGTCAAGGTGATGAAGGGTAGAGGAGTCTAAACTAACTTAGCAGCATTGCTGCTAGGATTGGATTCAGTAAGGACTGATGTGGAAGCCCAACGTTAAATCCCAGCTGAGAAAAGGGCACAGAGGAATCTGTCTAAAGTTTGGTCGAAAACAGTCTTTGTCATCTCCCTCCAGTTACATTTCAACAGAGATACCCCTATTCACATCCCTACTCTAAGCTTAGTGTTCTGTGCAATTTCAGATTCAGGCCATTTTGATCTGTAGTAGACTACAGAACACAGGAAATCTGCCAGTTATCTTTTCAATACCAAAATCACTGAGAAAGCTATTAAGCATCCTTATTCCATTAGAGGTATCTCCAGCATTAGCTTCAGCAGATGATGTTGGCCAAATAGGTTATCCTGCTGAGCACTATAATGTAAGGAACATCACAAGGAGGAACAGATAATTTCTGTAAATATCTATCATCACATACTGTGTCTGAAATTCTATCAGAGTGTAATCCTTTTGTATTAGGGTTGTTATTTTTAAAAACTTCTACCCTATTAACTCCCTTAACCATGCCCCCTCCCACCAAAACACACACAAACCCTCAGTAATTAAAAACAAAATCTCTGAGGACCCTGTATGCAAGACAGCAAATGAGACACAGATGTGTAGAGTGGACTTTTGGACTCTGAGGGAGAGGGAGAGGGAGAGGGAGAGAGTGGGATGATTTGGGAGAATAGCATTGAAATATGTATACTATCATGTAAGAAACGAATCGCCAGTCTATGTTCGATGCAGGATGCAGGATGCTTGGGGCTGGTGTATGGGGATGATCCGGAGGGATGAGAGTACTGTAAAGTAAAATAAAGTAAAATGGAAGCTCTTTAAAAAAAAAAAAAAAAAAAAAAAGAACCAAGTAGAAAACTAGGAATTGTACACGAATGAATGAACTTTCCGGGACAGGCTGCAGTTCCTCCCCAGGGCAGGAGGCGGCGCTAGAGTCACGCCAACTCAGCCACCGACAACTCTTGGTCCCTCTGGCTGACCGTCCAACGCCAGTGCCCAAGGACCCTGAGGGAACTAGCCAGTAGAAAACCGTCTTAGTTACAGGGTCTGGCGGAAACGTCCAATGAGAGTAGCGGGTCTAGTCAAGGGGCGGTGCCAAGAAGAGGGGCCGAGGGAAGCGGTTAGAGGTGGGAGTTGGCGCTGCGAGCCGGGCAGGGACCGCGGAGCTGAGATGCGGACGGGGCCGCGCCGGTGACCGGAGCTGCCGCCCGACATGAACTCGCTGGAGCAGGCGGAAGGTAGGGTGCGCTTCCTGGGCCCTTCCCTAACTCCTCCCGGAAGCTCCCGGGGCTCTGGAGGCGCCGGAATCGTGGAAAACCTGGTCGGGAGAGAGGAGGCCGCGAAGGATGGACCGACGGGGCCCGAAGCTGGGGGCGCGGGGGCCGGCCCAGGGGCCAAGGGGCGGCCGGACACGGCCAGGCGCTGCTTCCGGCGCTCCTGGCCTCCGCCGGCGCTGGAGAGGCGCTGCGTCAGCTACCCCCCATTCTCGTGCGTGGACCAGGGAGCTTCTCGCCCGGTTACTTCTATTTCTTACTCGTTAGCAAACCGTTGTACTTTGTGCCTTGTAGGGCGCTAACCCACTTTATTTTTTTCTAATAGTCGCTAAGAGTTGTATCCCTAATTCCTCCCTTGGTTTTTGGTAACTGCCGGGGTAAGGGAGTGCTTCTTGGTCTCCTTTTTAAAGTTTGAAAAGCGCAACTGAAAATGATACCTTACCAGGCTCATTCAGAGGGAACACCTTGAACGCCCCTGTCCCGTAGAACCAGGCGTCGGCGCTCCAGAAGTGCCACAGAGATCATCTGTAAGCTCTTGGGAGGCTGAAAGGGGGAGAGTCTTTCCATTACCTATCCGTTAGCTGTATCAGAAGTCCAGTAAGAGCAGACTGAAAACGTAACTTAATTAAACATAAGGGCATCGAGACTTTGGTCCTAGGTAAGACATTATCCTAATACGGAGTTCTTGATTCCAACAGTTAAAACTCGACTTGATTTTGATCCTTTATTTGCAACCCCAAATTTCTAGCTTTTGGCGCTGACTGAGGCTGCTGCTGATTTTCCACATACCATTCTATGTGAAATTGGAACTATAGAAACCTAGTGTTTCTGTCAAGTGCGAAAAGCTATCATCATAGTAGAGAAGTAAACAGTGCAAAAAAAAAAAAAAAAAAAGTAAACATGTAAGTTGGTATGCAAGACCTGAAGCAGAGTATCTAAAATTCATCGTAATAGATTGAGACTAGTAAGAGAGGCTAATTTCAAAATTGAAATCTTTTTACCTAGATCTCAAGGCTTTCGAGAGGAGACTTACTGAATATATTCATTGTTTGCAACCTGCCACTGGACGTTGGAGAAGTAAGTGCTTGGACATTTTTTTTAAGGGAAAATAAGCTGACAGTTGATACTTTTATTCTGCCTAGCAGTGATTTGCTTTCACGTAAAACTTTTGATTAACAAATGCTTGCTTAAAAACAAACAAATGCTTGCTTTATTAAACCATAATTTCCCTTTTGTTTTGACAGTTCTAGATCTATTTAATATTGTAAATAACGGCATTTTAAAGAAATTTTAAGAAAAGAAACTGACAACCCTAAAAGGATAGTCTTATTTTGTATGGTTGACTTTTTATTTTTATATTAAAATACATATATTTTGTTAGACATATATGGCAAATCTGGTTACCAGAACACGTAATAAAAATTTCAGTAGTCTGTTTAGCAGTTTTACAATTTTGCCTATAAACTATTGAAGTAAAGTTTGTTAAAGGAAGTGTATTCAACAATACTGTAAAATGTGACTTGAAAGAATTGTAGTTACTGTCCTATGGAAATATATAGGAAATAGGAAATGTAGACAAATATATAAGTGATAAGGTCAGTAAGCAAAATACTTTGTTAACTTATGTTGGGAGAGTCTTAATTTCTTGGCTGTTCATTGCTGAAGTGTAATTTTTTCCAAGAAGAGTGAAAAGTGAAAATTGCTCAGTTGTGTCCCACTCTTTGGGACCCCATGGTCTCTATTATAGTCCATGGACTTCTCCAGGCCAGAATACTAGAGTGGGTAGCCTTTCCCTTCTCCAGGGGATCTTCCCAACCCAGGGATCGCACCCAGGTCTCCCACATTGCAGGCAGACTCTTCAGATGAGCCACAAGGGAAGCCCGAGAAGGACATACTTTATTTTGAAGTATGATTCAGTTGGTAGGACTGAACTGAAGAGCACTATTGAAGTCAGGGGTCTTTCCCTATGTCAGGATTTTTTGTGTAATTTTTATTAAATCTGTTTGCAAAGTGCTAATCATACGTTACAGGAATTCTGATTGGTCAGAATTCACGAGTAGTAATGATTTTTCTCAAGCTCTCCTGTTTACGTAGGAATTATCCCAAAAACCTTATTTCGCTGTTACTTGGGAATCTTTTTAATGTATAGGATTATAAAATGTAATATAATGAGTACACTGTTTCCCTGGTTCACAATCTCAGTGCTTCCATATAAACGACATCAGCTTGTTAGTATACCCATGTGTATGAGATCCTGTCTGGTGGGTTTGATTATTATTTTGCTTCATTTTAAGAAAAGAAAAATCTGTATACTTTAGTATATTTCTTATTGGAAATATAGAAATGTAAGAAACTGAGTTTATTCTGAGCTGAGAGCATAAATTTGAAATTTTGAGTATTATTAAATAACTAAAATAAGATTGTTTTCCTATGATTTGCCTCTTCTAAAAGTGCATCACCAGAGGTTCTAGATAATTAAGGTTTGGCATTATTTCTGTTGCTCTTTGAAGCTTGATCTGTAAATTTTAAAAATGTTTGCATCCCAATTGAAAGAAAGTAACTGTCTTGGTCTCTAGAACATTAACTAGGTCTTGGTGCCCCTGTGTTATTTTTAATAGTATAATAGTATTTTAGTAATATTATTTATTCTCAAGTTTTACTTATGCTCTGTCTAGAATTTCTAAAATAATTCTACGTTAATGGTGAGAAAGAATCTTTCTAACTTGTACTGTCAGTAATTCTACCCCAACTTTACCTAAGTCCCTTAAAGAAAATCTGATACTGTTTGGTGTGCTCCACACTCCTAACACTGACCTTTGTTTAATTCAACAACAAGCGGTTGTCTGCAAGGCAAAATTCTTTAGTCCAAGTTCTCAGTGCATTCATAAAAGAGTCTTTGTTTGGTTTGTTTACATTAAAAACTGAGGTTTTGGTTGGGAGTGTTCTTTGTTTTGAATCTGGAGAAAGCATAAAGCACATAACAGAAATTTACATAAAAGTTTTACCACCTTGGTTCTTACTGCTTTTAATTTCATAAATCTGTAGAAATACTGACTAAAGAATTCAGGGGGACAGTATCGCCTCAGTTACTAAGGTTCACATTGTTTTAGAGAATTCCCCAGGGTCTTGTGGCAAGTTTCCCTAATTCCTGAGTGGAGTACACTTTCCATTTAATGAAGTGCTGCATCCTCTGGCTGTTGTTTGTTAAGAACTGGTGGTAGTATCATATTAGTGGCTTATTTCCTTACTAATTTCGTGTTTATCTTTCATCAGTGCTTCTTATAGTGGTATCTGTCTGTACAGCTACTGGTGCCTGGAACTGGTTAATAGATCCTGAGACACAAAAGGTAGAAGTTTTGATTTAAAATCTTTCATAGATTAAGTGAGACAATGGCTATAGCAGTGCTTTGTTTTTTGTAAAGTATTAATCAAATGCTACCTATTAGTACTAGTAGTGATATTAATCATGTTAAAAATATGCCTTATATTAATTTGCTTGAAAAAAAAAAAACTTTGGCTGGCTATTGCGGGTCAAGTATCTTTGCAGAGAAAAAGTTCTAAGAAATATTACTTATATTACTTTTCATTTCTGAACTTGTATGCAGTTGTTATGTATCTCGCTATTACATATTTCAGTAAACACTTTTGTTCATTTAGTATCATCAGTACCAAATTTTAAAATCTATACAGCAATATTTTCTTCAATGAGTTACTTTTGTTAATGCCTTTTTTCACTCTGTAAAGCATTCAAGATAACTTTGCAGTAAGCATTATGATTAAATAGTAGATATAAGTGTACTAAGCAGCCAAGACTAGAAAAAAACAGGAGGACGTCAGAACCAGGACGGAAACCTGGTCACTAATACCATAGACCATCTGGGCCAGCATAATTGCCAGGTCTCTGAAATCACNACTCTGTAAAGCATTCAAGATAACTTTGCAGTAAGCATTATGATTAAATAGTAGATATAAGTGTACTAAGCAGCCAAGACTAGAAAAAAACAGGAGGACGTCAGAACCAGGACGGAAACCTGGTCACTAATACCATAGACCATCTGGGCCAGCATAATTGCCAGGTCTCTGAAATCACACACCACCCTTATGACAGAAAGTGAAGAGGAACTTAAAAGCCTCTTGATGAAAGTGAAAGAGGAGAGTGAAAAAGTTGGCTTAAAGCTCAACATTCAGAAAACCAAGATCATGGCATCTGGTCCCATCATTTCATGGGAAATAGATGGGGAAACAGTGGAAAGTGTCAGACTTTATTTTTGGGGGCTCTAAAATCACTACAAATGGTGATTGCAGCCATGAAATTAGAAGACGCTTACTCCTTGAAAGGAAGTTATGACCAACCTAGACAGCGTATTAAAAAGCAGAGACATTACTTTGCCACCAAGGTCCATTTGGTCAAGGTTATGGTTTTTCCACTGGTCATGTATGCATGTGAGAGTTGGACTGTGAAGAAAGCTGAGCGCCAAAGAATTGATACTTTTGAACTGTGGTGTTGGAGAAGACTCTTGAGAGTCCCTTGGACTGCAGGGAGATCCAACCAGTCCATTCTAAAGGAGATCAGCCCTGGGATTTCTTTGGAAGGAATGATGCTAAAGCTGAAAAACTCCAGTACTTTGGCCACCTGATGCAAAGAGTTGACTCATTGGAAAAGACCCTGATGCTGGGAGGGATTGGGGGCAGGAGGAGAAGGGGACGACCGAGGATGAGATGGCTGGATGACATCACGGACTCGATGGACGTGAGTCTGAGTGAACTCTGGAGGATGGTGATGAACAGGGAGGCCTGGTGTGCTGCAATTCATGGGGTCGCAGAGTCAGACACAACTGAGCGACTGAACTGAAGTCACTGCCAGTTCCATGGTTTTCATCATGAAGAGAACACATGTGTAAATTCCCTAAACTGTCAAAGCCCTTCTTTTTCAACTTCATTTTATCTTAAAAAAAAAAAAAAATTCTGCCTGAAGTTTAATATAGGAGACATTGAGAGATCTCCCATTGGACACTGTCTAAGAATATCGCTGTGCCAAATGCAATAACAGATTTCGTAATATTTCTTGAAGCATCCTTTGATGAAACATGATAGCATGTTTCTGAAATTTCTACCTCTTTCTACCAACTTGTGCCTTAATTAAAACTTGAGCTTTTTTGTTAGAGGAAATAATCATCTTCAGTTTTTCAGTGAAGTTTCTTTCTCCCAGTTCAGCTTTCTTTAGGTATTAATGATACCGTAATTTTCACAAAATTAACCTTACTTTCCCTTTTAAACTATAACTAGATAAACTATTTCTAGTAGCTTTATTTACAACCTTTAAGCTATATAGAAGAAAAACTTAGACTTTTGTCAGCAGTCTTAAGTGGCAGTTCAGACAACCAAGGGGTTATTTACCATGTAATCTCTCTGGCTTTATCCACTGAGGTGGAAACACAAAAGAATAGGAGCAGGGGAGGTTGGTGATGGGATTTCACGTTAACAGAGGAGTTTTTATAATGGATAAGAAACTCCTGTGTGTCCCTTTATAGCTGGTACTCATCCTTAGGGGAAGAGTGAAGGAGGCTGGCAAGAAAAAGGTCTGTCTTGGGAAATGAATCTGACTTCTAATTGGGAAAAACATAACCTGATTTCAGCTAGTTGACATCTTAATAAAACATAGAATTAAATGTAATATGAAATAGGCTCAAAATTGTGTAGTTAATGTAATGCTCTAAATTAGGTGAGAATGTAACTATTAGCCTAAATGTCAGCTCAATATTTAATAACTTCAAACCTGTAATAAACAATTGTGCCTGTAAGAAGAGTTGGAAACTCGAAAGCCAGCGGCTAGCTGGAGGAGCACAAGGGGAGAGGGAATGTGGCAAGCTGGAAAGTGCAGGGGTGCCTAAACTAAAGGAGGAAATTATTACTTGGATGCATTTGATTGTTGCCATGGAGGAAAGAAGGCGGATGCTGACCTAATTGAAATTAAAACAGTGTATGTGCTAATATTGTGCAGGGCTCATAAAACACAGGTAGCCTGTGGGAATTGAACTGTCCTCAAGGGTTTAAGAGGACATTACTCTGGAATATTAATCTTTTTTCAAGATCCCATCAGATGTGTATAAGAGACAGAGATTAAGCAATGTGACCAAAGTCGCACATATTGTGAGTGACAGTAACATCGTTTGAACCCAGGTCTGAACCAGGGCCCATAACCATTGTATTATATGCGCTCAAGATGATTTTGGACAAGCAAGAAATAAAAAAACATAGTAGTGTGAGTTACATTATCATACGTAATTTCTGAAAATTCAACTACTATATGCTCAATTAAAAAAAGAAAACTGGAAAATAACAATTTAAGTAGAATAGGACAATTCCCCCTGTTCTACTCTTTGTATGCCCAGGGCAGAGAGGAAAAACGAATTCTTTTGTACCCATAATCCATTTTAGTACTTATGTATTCCTGCTTAATGACCCAAATACTCCTCCTTAATGAGAATACTTAATTGAGTGTGGTTTTAGTGTAAAGAGACATTTTTTATATAATTTTATTTATATACAAGTCAACTATTTTATCTGGTGCTCAGCGGAATAAACAGTGATAATTCCACTGCTCCTAGGGGAAAACTGGCTCTCTGGGGAGACAGAATGGCAGTCCCCACTGCACCTTCTTAAAGGATTTACATGAACAATTTTGACCAAATGCATTTTTTGCCTTACATACTAATTCCAAAACATACCTCCTCTCTTAGATGCAACTCCATGCTACGTATCAGCACTGCCTGTGTTACTTCAATAACCATGAATGATAGAGGCCAGATAATTACAGAATGCAATTCACGCTCATCTGGGCCATTACTGTGGCTTTGCAGCCTCTTATATTCCTCAGAGCATCTGTTCAGCTTCTTCCCTACTCTGCACAAAATCTCAAATAGATCCACACTCAGCTCATATAGTAGCTGACAACAACATTTATTTCATAAGATGAGGGCCATGTGGCATCAATTCCCTCCATTTACTCTATGTTTACCACAAAACTCTGTATCCTCATCCAGCCCCTCCTGCTACAATTTGGAGTCTAGTCTCACCCTTTTACTGAAACTGCTCTCAAAAGTCACTGATGACTTAGTTGCCAAATCCAATTACGTCTCAGTCTTCAAACTCTTGCTATATGACTGATTCTTAACCCTGGCTACAAATTAGAACTATGAAGAAAATACTGATGCCAGTGCCCCACCTGAAGAATCCTTGGTTGGTCTTGGGTTGGTAGAGGGCTGGGTACTCACTTAGAGCTCCACAGGTGATTCTATAGGATGAAGAACCACAGTCTACAGAACCGACTCCATTCAGTAACTTGCCCCTTCTATTTGAAACTCTTGGCGACCACAATATCACACTTGCTGGGTATTTCTATTTGCTCCTAGTGTTTTTTCTTCAATATCCTTGACTGGAGGCTCTTTCTCTGATCTCTGATTCCATTTGCTCTGCCAATTGTTCCTTTTCCTCTAGACCCTTAATTTAAGATTTCTAACAATTCCAAATCTTCAATCTCCAGATCTAATCTTGAACTCAAGCCTCAGCTCCAGATCCACACCTCACATAGACAGTGTCCCTCTGAATTCAGACTCTACATGTCCAAAATCCTATCATTGTGCTAGCTGTCTCACTCTCCATTCCAAACAGTAGCTGTTTCAAACATTCCGCATTCCACCCCTCATTCGAACCCTTCATTCCACTACATCTCTCCTTATTTATAGCAGAAAAGCTCACTCCTAGTTCACAGAGAAGACAGAAGCCTTTACAATCTCCTAACTTTCCCACTCCGAGAAAGTCACGGAGACGTGCACTCTTTCTCGGCACCCCAACACTTCTGGGGCTCTTGTTCGCAGTCGCCCTGGAGTCCAGGGCTTAGCAATTACTTCCTTTTCCCTCTTCTGGATCCTTCCCATCAGCATCTAAGTATGCTGAAGTCGCGCCCATTAAAAAAAAAAAAGGAACTCAAAAAACTATCCTGCTCACTTACATCCTCTCACTCTTCATCTACTCCCTAATATCAATCAATCTGCCTCACAAGTATTTCTCCACCCAGATCTTTCATGGCATTCAGATTTATAAATTCAAATGCCTGATTCTACTTGCCATATGAGAAGTTGTATGGGTTTCTAAAATACAACTTGTCCAAGACTGAACTCATCCTCTCCTCAAACCTGCTGCTCATGCCCTTTCTCAGTGAAAGGCATCACTGTTACCCATCCAGTTGCCCAAGTGAGAAACTGCGGCGTCTTCCTTATCCCCTTCTCTTTGGAAACCCACCACATTTCAGCATGTACCATGCCAGCCCAACTGTTTCAGTTCAGCTTAGGCTGAGGCTATCTCTTGCTTGAGTTTTACTGGGACGGCTCTCTGGATCTCTCTACAAATCTGATCATGTCATTCTGCTGCTTAAGACTATTCAAGATGGTCCATTTTATATAGGCATGGGAACAGACAAAAAGATTTATGGGATGCGATGGAGTTCAGAAACAAATCCAGAAAAATAACTATATATATGACAACATTTAAAGCAGCACTTAAAAGCAGTGGAGTAAGATTCAATTAATGGAACTGGGATAATTGGCTAGTTAGGAAAAATTAAAACTGTACCCTTACCTCATATAATGAATGGGTATAAATTCGAAGTAAAGATCTAAATGTAATAAAACAAACCATAAAAGCACATAGAAGAAAATATATGAGAAAATTTATACTAAGCTAGGATGAATAAGGTACTTGAATAAAAGGCCTAAACTCTTTGGAAGAACAGACGAAGACCCTTGCTTATCTCCTTAACACTATTTCTCTCTCCTGCCCCTACTTCTCCTCTCCAGTGAAGAGAATCTCTTGCTCCAACAGAAGCACCCCACGGGTCTCTCATCTGAGGGTCTCTGCTAGGTTCGTGTGCTCTCTAGTTTACTGGAGTCTGTCCTCTTCCCTTTGATTGTAAATGCTGTATTTATCTTATGTTCAATTTGGTTCTGCATCTTTTTTTTCTGGGCTCTAGTCTGTGTTTTGATCTGTTGGTCTCTTCCTGTGCCAATGCCATGTTTAAATAACTATAAATTTGAGGTAGATGTTTGTACCTGGTAGAATTATGCTTTTCATTCTTCTCGATTCAGATTTTGAGAAATGCTGGAATTAGCGCATCAAATTCTATTAAAAATTCCATCAGGGCCTTGGTTGTAACTGCACTGAATCTACAGATCACTTTGGGGAGCACTGGCATCTTCTCACCTAGGAATATGTTTCTGTCCATATTTAATCCTTCAGCAAAAAAAAGTTTATAAGTCTTGCAGACCTATTATTTAAAATCATTTCTGGGTATTGTATAGCTTTAAAGGCTATAGTGATTGAGGCTTTATTTCATTATATTTTCAAATATATCTTTTATCATTATATTTTCCTTATTTCATCATTATCACTGATAATGTACAGGAAAGCTATTGAATTCTGCATACTTCACTTTGCATCTGGCTGCTTTACTGTTTTCTCCTACTAGTTCTAACAGTTGGTACTTTGGGAGGGGGAAAGAGTATTAGGTTCCACAGGAAAGAAAAAAGGTAGTTGAAGCAAGTTTGTATGCAAGATAATGAGGTCAAATAGTGACAATGTTATACTTAACTGGAGATGTCCTAATAAAAGTAAACAGAAATAGAGGACTGAAGCAGAGGGAAGATGTGAGGACTGAACAAGCTGTAGAACTCACCATGTGCATACAGGTAAGAGCTGAAAAAGCTCCTTGAGAGCAATGTCAATGACAGGACTGATAAAGGAAAAGAAAAAAAAAATGTTGGTCTATTCCAAAATTTGCTACTAAGAACAGAACAAAAAAGACATTTTAAAAATTGTGCTGTAGTTTGATATTACAATTATTGAGTACAGAACTGGAAAATGTACTTTTCCAAAACAAATTTCAGGAGACCAAGGGTGGGGTCTCCTGACTATGGGTCCGACTACTATATGTTACTAACGTGGGATTCATGTGAAAAAGAAGCCTGATGATCAAAGTAAAGGCAGGAAATGGGTGTAGGAAAAGGGAAATGCTGAACTACAAGGTCATGGTCAGGAAACCAATTTGGCAAAGCATATGGAAAACCAAGGCATACAGAACCCAGTACCACACACAGTAATGCAGAGTCCAAAGCCAGCTCTGTTTACAGTAACAAGACTCAAACAGCAGGGTAAAGGCCGGTGCCTGCGATTCACAGAGGGAACCACCTCAAAATGCCCCGTCAAGCTCATTTTCTGTCAGTCGCTCTTACTATGGACACAGACTTCCAAATGGAGCTTGGACAAAAGGCTGCCTAGGTCCCAAGAAATACATTAGTAAAAAATGCCTAATGCTGATTATTGGCCATGTACACCATCTCCCTTCCTTTCATTGTCGTTATTTTCCTAAACAAGTCAAAGTACCACACTTCTTAATCATACAATAAAAGAAAATTAAGATATAGTATGTATGCTGCTGCTGCTGCTAAGTCGCTTCAGTCGTGTCCGACTCTGTGCGACCCCATAGACGGCAGCCCACCAGGCTCCGCCGTCCCTGGGATTCTCCAGGCAAGAACACTGGAGTGGGTTGCCATTTCCTTCTCCAATGCATGAAAGTGAAAAGTGAAAGTGAAGTTGCTCAGTCGAGTCCAACTCTTAGTGACCCCATGGACTGCAGCCCACCAGGCTCCTCCGTCCATTGGATTTTCCAGGCAAGAGTACTAGATGTGTATAAGAGACAGGGCTATGTGACTCATGTTTCTTGGTCCATGTCAAACTTTTCCTTTTTCTCCAACCTTTGAACATAAGTCCTGGCTTCTACTTTGACTTAGTTAAAGATGTGTATAAGAGACAGAGGCTCCTCCGTCCATGGGATTTTCCAGGTGAGAGTACTGGAGTGGGGGTGCCATTGCCTTCTCCATAGTATATATAGTCAAATGCTAATTTCATGAAGAACATGTGTCAAATTGTTAAAAATAAATATCATTCAATACCAGAATGCAACACTGTTTGTACACTTTAACTTACACTTTCCTAAATTTTTAACAGTTTCCTACAATGAATATTTATTGATTTTGTAATAAGAAAAATTCAACAGTAGATATTATGAAAAACAGAAATCAAATAGCCTGATAAAACACTAATGTCAAAGAAAAATAATTACAACTGTAATACATAATTTCAGATTACTCAAGAAAAAAGCAATTTTGATGAAATCTCCAACCAAAATAAAAGTAATAAAATAAAGGAAGATGTACACCTAAACCTCCCCTTTGGAGAAAAGCTAAAATAAAAGGGTCTTTAAGGGGTAAGTGTGAAATCCATAGAAGTAAGTGTAGCAGCATGGAAAAAGAATGTAACTGATACTCTCATTATGCCACAGAATAGGAAAGAGGTCAGAGAATATGATCAATTCAGAAATGGACCCTTGAAAACAGCGAGTCAGGGGCTTCCCTGGTGGTCCAGTGGTTAAGAATCCACCTGCCAATGCAGGGGACAGCTGTTTGATCTCTGGTCTGGAAAAATCCCACAAACCATGAGGCAACTGCCCATGTGCTGCAACTACTGAGTCCATGGGCCTGGAGCCCGGGCTCTGAAGCAGGAGAAGCCAGCACACTGCAGCTAGAGAGCAGACCCGCTCGCTCCAACTACAGAAAGCCCACGTGCAGCAACCAAGGCCAAGCAAGTCAAAAATGAATGCACAAACACAACGTTCTTTAAGAATCAGAAAATAAGTAAATAAAACAGCAAGTCAAAACAGGGTCATACTTTGAAGACATGAATGCAACGTCTGTCAGAAATGGATGAGGCGTGAGATCAACTGCGGGAGGAAGCTTCTTCCTGGCGCAATCACAGTCACTGGGGTGGGGGAGACCTGGGTGGCATCTGAACCGGCCTGCCCCTGAGACACCTGTTTCCAGGCCTGGCCTCTTACCTCCCAGCACCCCAGCTAAGCTGCTTCCAGGTATTCGGTTCTTTCCAGAGAGTCCCTGCCCATTTCCATGACCTATGACACGTCTTCCCCTCCTCAGAACAGCAATTTTTAAAGCTCAGAGGGAAGAGGCTGGGAAAGCAGCTAACTGGGCAAATTACAGTCCTGATTTGTGGCTGGAAGATAGACTGCCAGAAGACAGTTGCCTAAAACCAAGAGTAGTTTACTTGTGACCAGATGTGAGAAACGGGCATGCTTCTTGTGCTCAACTGAACACATGCTTGTAAAGCATCTTCTACAGATGAGGTACTTGCCAGGTGCTATAGGGGATATAAAGAAAAATTACTCACCTTCCAAAGGGATAGATGGGCTTCCCTGGGGGCTCAGTCGGTAAAGAATCTGCCTGCAATGCAGGAGACCTGGATTCGATCCCTGGATTGGGAAGATCTTCTGGAGAAGGGCATGGCAGTCCTCCAGTGTTCTTGCTCTGAGAATCCCCATGGACAGAGGAGCCAGGGGGCTACAGTCCATGGGGCTGCAAAGAGTTTGATATGACTGAGTGACTAAGCACAAGGGATAGATAGATATAGCACAGAGGAGGAAGATGGGGAGAAATAAAGCAAATAAAAATGCAATGCAATAATGAGAAGGAACACGGCCCGGTGGGTGATATGGGCTCTGCAGTCAGAGGAGTGAGTCCAGATCCATAGCTTGTGTGACCTTAAGCGAGTTATTTAACTTCTCTGCATCTTACTTTCTTCATCTGTAAAATAATGAGGATAGTGGCATCACCGCATAAGGTTCATAACAAGAGTAGTTAAAGCACAAAGAGCCGATGAGGACAGTGACTGCGTGTGCTCTGTCACTCAGTCGTGTCTGACTCTGTGTGACCACATGAACTACATGTAGTTGCCAGGCTCCTCTGTCTGCGGAATTTTCCAGCAAGAAGACTCCAGTGGGTTGCCATTTCCTACCCCCGAGAATCTTCCCGACCCAGGGATCAAACCAATATCTCTTGTGTCTCCTGCACTGGCAGGCAGATTCTGCCTGCCACATGGGAAGCTCCCCAGGACACCAACTGACATACAATAAAAATAGTTGCTATCATTTTGTGCCTCTATGTGTCATGTGATTTTGAATACTAGAGTGGGTTGCCAGTCCCTTCTCCAGGGGATCTTTCTGACCAGGGATCAAACCCAGGTCTCTTGCATTGCAGGCAGATTCTTTACCGACTGAACCAACAGGGAAGCCTATTTTTTTTTTAATTTCTCATATTAAATAAGGGAGGCATTATTAGCCCTGTTTGTAGATGAGGAGTCTGAGGGTCAGAGAATAATGTAATCTGGATAAGATAAAGAGAGGAGGAACAGAGTTGTGAGTTCAGTCCACATCTGCCTGATCACAAAGCTTCTGATTGTTATTACTACTACTGCCACTATGGGAAAGGAGTACATCAAGGCTGTGTATTGTCACTGTGCTTATTTAACTTATATGCAGAGTACATCATGTGAAATGCCGGGCTAGGTGAATCACAAGCTAGAATCAAGATTACTGATTTTTTATGGAAAATATCAACAACCTCAAATATACAGATTACACCACACTTATGGCAGAAAGTGAAGAGGAACTAAAGAGCTTCTTGATGAAGGTGAAAGAGGAGAGTGAAAAAGCTGGCTAAAAGTCAACATTCAAAAAATGAAGGTCATGGCATCTGGTCCCATCACTTCATGGCAAATAGATGGGGAAACAATGGAAACGGTGAAGGACTTTATTTTCTTGGGCTCTAAAATCACTGCAGATGGTGACTGCAGCCATGAAATTAAAAGACACTTGCTCCTTGGAAGAAAAGCTATGACAAACCTAGACAGCATATTAAAAAGCAAAGACATTACTTTGCTGACAAAGGTCCATATAGTTAAAGCTATGATTTTTCCAGTAGTCATGTATGGATGTGAGCGTTGGACCATAAAGAAAGCTGAATGACAAAGAATTGATGTTTTTGAACTGTGGTGTTGGAGAAGACTCTTGAGAGTCTCTTGGACTGCAAAGAGATCAAACCAGTCAATCCTAAAGGAAATCAGTCCTGAATATCCATTAGAAGGACTGATGCTGAACCTAAAGCTCCAATACTTTGGCCACCTGATGCAAAGAGCTGACTCATTAGAAAAGACCCTGATGCTGGTAAAGACTGAAGGCAGGAGGAGAAGGGGATGACAAAGGACGAGGTGGTTGGACAGCATCACTGACTCAACAGACATGAGTTTGATCAAGCTCCAGGAGATGGTGAAGGGCAGGGAAGCCTGGCGTGCTGCGCAGTCCATGGAGTCACAGAGTCAGACACAACCGGGCGACTGAACAACGGCCACTATGAACAGTAGCAGCCAGCATTTGTTTAGTACTTACCCTACACCAACCTTGGTATGCATAATTGAGATTATTCTCACAAAATGCTATTTGACCCCATTTTAAGAAAAGAGAAGTCTAGGTGTAGAGGCCTGCAACTGTGCTAGAAATCACTGGGCTGCTAAGTGGCTAAGACAGGATGTAAATCTGTGTCTCCCTTTTGCCAGTGTCAGAGGGCATCCCCCTGCCCAGTGGTGCTTTACCTGGAGGACTTTGAAAAAAGAGATATTTTGGAGATTCCCACATCTAGAAGTTTGTGATGAGGCAAATCTGGAATTGGGGACCACAGTAGCATTCTCATCTTCTGGCTGGTAGTTCTCATAAGTCTGCAAAGGCATGTTTTGTAGTGGATCTTAAATGCCAAGGTGAAAAGTTTATACTCAATTCAGCTAGAAACGGGGAGTCAATTAAGGTGTTCCAGTGAGGTTTTTCAGTAAGTAGTGTTTTGGGAAAATTAATCTGGGAGTAATGAATAGGATGGACTGAAGGGGAAAGAAAAGTGTGGCAGCGACTGACTGGCAAGGAGACTATTCTAAGCCACAAAGCTTACTTTAGCTTTAGTTTTAACACAGCTATATATCAGACACACAGAAAACAAGTCCTCGGAAAAAGACCCACCTGAACACAAGATGACTTGCAGCTTACAGTAATATTCCACACTGACATCTAATAATGTAAATTAAAATTAGGTTTTTCTTTTTAAAAATTAACAAAAGAAACATGCATTCATGCACAAACATCAATTTTTAAAAAGCAAATTCTGGTACATGCTAGGGTATACATTCATATGATTGAAATCATGTAGCATTATTATGGAAAAAAGAAAAATTTGGATTTTATAGAGCTTTACAGTTTTAAAAAAACAGTGATATAAACCTGGAAATACTGAAAGAAAGAGAAGATAATATGCGAGATTTATTTTAGATAATAAAGGATAGAGCGTATTTAGATAATTATACATTCACAAATGGAATTTATTTTTAACTTATATTACTTATATAATTTTATACTTCAGAACTGTATTTCTGAAATTTAAGGGAATAACAGTTTTTATCAATTTGAGATTAAAAAACTGAAATCAAAATTGTGGTAATGAAGTTTTATATTTCTAGGTTTATTATCATTAACNGATGTGAGCGTTGGACCATAAAGAAAGCTGAATGACAAAGAATTGATGTTTTTGAACTGTGGTGTTGGAGAAGACTCTTGAGAGTCTCTTGGACTGCAAAGAGATCAAACCAGTCAATCCTAAAGGAAATCAGTCCTGAATATCCATTAGAAGGACTGATGCTGAACCTAAAGCTCCAATACTTTGGCCACCTGATGCAAAGAGCTGACTCATTAGAAAAGACCCTGATGCTGGTAAAGACTGAAGGCAGGAGGAGAAGGGGATGACAAAGGACGAGGTGGTTGGACAGCATCACTGACTCAACAGACATGAGTTTGATCAAGCTCCAGGAGATGGTGAAGGGCAGGGAAGCCTGGCGTGCTGCGCAGTCCATGGAGTCACAGAGTCAGACACAACCGGGCGACTGAACAACGGCCACTATGAACAGTAGCAGCCAGCATTTGTTTAGTACTTACCCTACACCAACCTTGGTATGCATAATTGAGATTATTCTCACAAAATGCTATTTGACCCCATTTTAAGAAAAGAGAAGTCTAGGTGTAGAGGCCTGCAACTGTGCTAGAAATCACTGGGCTGCTAAGTGGCTAAGACAGGATGTAAATCTGTGTCTCCCTTTTGCCAGTGTCAGAGGGCATCCCCCTGCCCAGTGGTGCTTTACCTGGAGGACTTTGAAAAAAGAGATATTTTGGAGATTCCCACATCTAGAAGTTTGTGATGAGGCAAATCTGGAATTGGGGACCACAGTAGCATTCTCATCTTCTGGCTGGTAGTTCTCATAAGTCTGCAAAGGCATGTTTTGTAGTGGATCTTAAATGCCAAGGTGAAAAGTTTATACTCAATTCAGCTAGAAACGGGGAGTCAATTAAGGTGTTCCAGTGAGGTTTTTCAGTAAGTAGTGTTTTGGGAAAATTAATCTGGGAGTAATGAATAGGATGGACTGAAGGGGAAAGAAAAGTGTGGCAGCGACTGACTGGCAAGGAGACTATTCTAAGCCACAAAGCTTACTTTAGCTTTAGTTTTAACACAGCTATATATCAGACACACAGAAAACAAGTCCTCGGAAAAAGACCCACCTGAACACAAGATGACTTGCAGCTTACAGTAATATTCCACACTGACATCTAATAATGCAAATTAAAATTAGGTTTTTCTTTTTAAAAATTAACAAAAGAAACATGCATTCATGCACAAACATCAATTTTTAAAAAGCAAATTCTGGTACATGCTAGGGTATACATTCATATGATTGAAATCATGTAGCATTATTATGGAAAAAAGAAAAATTTGGATTTTATAGAGCTTTACAGTTTTAAAAAAACAGTGATATAAACCTGGAAATACTGAAAGAAAGAGAAGATAATATGCGAGATTTATTTTAGATAATAAAGGATAGAGCGTATTTAGATAATTATACATTCACAAATGGAATTTATTTTTAACTTATATTACTTAAATATAATTTTATATTTCAGAACTGTATTTCTGAAATTTAAGGGAATAACAGTTTTTATCAATTTGAGATTAAAAAACTGAAATCAAAATTGTGGTAATGAAGTTTTATATTTCTAGGTTTATTATCATTAACGTGTCAAGCAATTATAGAAAGTACTCATTTTCAAAACAGAACTGAGACAAGCACCATAAAGATATTATACCCTTTGAGTAAATAAATCTATTCTTACGACTGTATTCTAGAGATATAGTTGAATAAGAGCAAAAGGCACATGTATAGAAGACACACAACACAGTGTGCGTGTGTATGTGTGTCTCTGTGTGTGTGCATGCCCTAGTCGCCCAGTCGTGTCTGACTTTGCCACTCCATGGACTATAGCCCACCAGGCTCCTCTGCCCGTGGAATTTTCCAGGCAAGAATACTGGAGGGGCTTGCCATTTCCTTCTCAGGGGATCTTTCCAACCCAGAGATCAAATCTGTGTCTCTTGCGTCTCCTGCAATGACAGGCAGATTCTTTACCAGCTCAAAACAAGAAACAATCTAATAATCCAGCATTAGATAACTTTTTGGTAAACTATGATTTATCAACATAACAGAATATTTATAACACTAAATTTCAATCGTAAAAATGCTATAGAAATACAAGAAAATGATTGTTATATTTTAAATACATATTCCTGACCACATCATTGTATAGATATTATTTATACCTATATTTAAGACACACATGAAACATGGCAGATGTCAAAAGTATGGTTGTTATGTGTCTTTCTTAAAATAAAAACTTCTTATAATAATATTATTCTATTGTCTTTACTGTTTGTATCAATTTTCTAGTTTCTTTATAGTGGAGGAAACTTTGTAAGAGAAAGCCACCTCCCATCCCTAAATCTCTCTTCTCCCATGTGTGGTTCTGCCTAATTAATCTGATTTCTAAGGCAGAACTAACAATGGCCTTTCTTCTCACTCTTCATATTTATATTAACTGGAAAGAACATCAACTACTGTCCCTTTTCAGAATTCTGAGTCCAGGCCTAATCCAGGCAAATCCAGGAGAGGTGCCCCCAGCCCCACCCCCACCTTCCTTAATTTTTGGATAGGAACTCTCTGCTGCTACAAGGACTGGCTTATGACAAAATCCTTCCTATCTCTAAATAAAGTATTTCTCTGTGCTCATAAGTGGAAATGCACTCAGATTCTCCCAAAGAGTTCATTTTATCTGGGACATTAGATAAAGACTGCCTCACAAAGGGAGAATGAGATTCAGGGAAGTGAGTGCTGTAGACGGTTTTTCAGAGCAGTCTCTTCTACTGCCAGATTTTTAGAAATAATTTGGGAGGAGTCAGCAGTTATGACAGGTTGAAACAGAAACATCTTATTTTAAACAATTTCCCCCAATAAATGACATTCAATTTCAGGTAGGGGGAAGGGTAGTTTTCAAAAAAATTTTTTCCCAGGTTTTTTCTGTGCCTTTGCATTCCTAGGTAAAACCCAAAGACAGATCTGAGATGGACTGATACAGATCCACTTGTTCAACAAGTGTTGCCACTTGTCCATTAAGATAAAGCTAGTTCTATGGCCAGTTTCCACATCCTCCAGAGTCCAGATCATCTTTGCCTAACGCCCCAAACTGGGATCATTCTTTTCTGTTAATGCAAATACATTTTTGCACACACAAATCCCATGTGTGTGAACCTCAGCCAAGGAACAAGAAGACAGTACTGCTGGGACATCAGGTACATCTCAAAGTGAACTTGTTTCATCTGCAGTCCAGATCCTCCACCCTCCAGTTACCTACCCTGAGAGCTAATAAAAGGAGCATAAACACTCGTCTCACTTGTGGCACATGGGTTCAGATTGAACATCAGGATCAGTAGCGTAGAACGCACACCTCATTGGACTCAGTCTCTTAACAAGCAAAACTGAAATTTCAGTTAAGTCTTTGCGGTTTTCTAAATGTTCTCACTCCAAGTATCAGGGCATAAGGAAGCATGATAGGTACATGGTACTTACTAATGTACATCAGAGCACTGACTTGATGTTCCTGGCCAAGAGTGGAATGGCCTTGCTTGCAGCAGGAGGACCAACAAGGCCAAGACAAAAATGTCCAAGTTTTGATGACTATCTTGAATTCCTTAGGAGTCATGAAATCTAGAGTACAGTGTAGTTCCGAGTTTGCTACTGAATTAATTCATTGATCTTTTCGGTGTCTCAGTTTTCTTACTTTTGAAATGGGAATATTAGTATCTATTGGCTTAATTTAGTGTTGCGGAGATAAAATTAGACAACTAAAGTGAAAATGTGCTCAAAGCATGACCATAAGTAAGATTATCCAGAAATGTCAAAATCTTATTACGACCTCTTATTTCGTTCATGGTCACCATTGTTTCATGACTTAATAACAGCAAAAGAAGGGGTGGTTTTATTTTCTACTTGTGTCCTTAATGCGTTACTTCTCACTTTGTTTCCCCCCTAAAAAAGAAGAATGTGGGAATAGCTTCTATAGTAAGGTTCCTAAGTTTCAAATAACTAAGCACTACATAAAGTTTTCAATTAAAAAAAAAAAGAGAAAAGCTCCCTCCTCATAATTTTCACTGCCTTAGCCATGTGAGAAACTATGATGGGGGAAACACACTAGAAGTACTTGAAATCCTACCTCGGCTGTAATATCACCGAAGGAACCACAGCCCAAAATGCAGAAAAGACTGAAGAAATACATCCCATACACAATACAAAGAGGGGAGCACTGGAGGGTGGTTTCCCCTTCTCAACACCCTTTATATCACTAACTAAGGATGCTAAAAAAAGTCAGAGAATCAGTCTTGTAAGTAAAGGACATACAGAAAAGTACATAAATAAAAATGGACAGATTCACATACCATAGAACAAACACTCTCAGTCAGGCCAAGAAATAGAACACTGTCAACATCCTGAAAGCATCTTCCTTACCGTATACCCCTCTTGATCATATGCCCCCACCTGACCTCCACTCACACTCATGTATCCCAGATGTGTAATGGGGTATCCTGGTACACAAGAGCCGTGCTTTCTCTCGGGCACAGTTCTCAAGTGTGGTCCAACTCCTGGATGGACCCTGGGGTCCAGTATCTAGTATCCCTGGGGATCTCCAGACCCTTTCAGAGCATCCACAAAATCAAATTATTTTCATAATAATTCTAAGATATTATTTGCATTTTCCACTATTGGAAAAACAGTGAAAAGCTTGGATGGATTCAGGAGGACATGAACAAACACAGTAGCACCTAACTGCTAGCAGTCATTATTTTCCTGACCTCCACCCACTAAAGCAGAGAAAAATATTAATTCAATTAAATCTCAGCCCTTAAGTACATGCCTTTTTAAAGTTCTGCGTGGCAAACTGGGAGAGAACTCATAAAGCACTCCTGCCACATACCAAGGTACGAAGGTTGCCTGGAGAAAGGGCGTGGGCAATTGTTTGCCCCTGCGCTAACAGTAGCCACTTGTTTCATGGGACACCATTCTTACTGAAGGAATGACAGTCAGACAAACTGTGGTTATTCAGACTTGAATACCTAGCAGACAAGGAAGCCTATCGCTTCAAGAAAAACTGAGTTTTGGTGCCAGTGCTAAAATTTGGGCTTTCAAGTGAAAATTAGAATTTTGGAAAACTGTTTATCTGCCACAGTGTACTTCATAGCATCTCAATACTTTCCTGATGAGATCAGTAATAAAGTTAAAGAATGTGACATCTTAATATTATATAAGGAAATGTGTCAACAATGAAAAGATCTGCATAGCTCAGTGAAACAGTATTTTTCAAATAATCAATGTATGACATTACAAAATTAGGCATGAGTGAAAGATCTACTCAACAAATATGCAAGGTACTAACAGATTTTAAGGAAACTAAACGGTTACTGATATGATTTCAGATTTTACAAATAGTATCCACAATTGTTTGAAAAGATTATTAAAATTTTCCTCTTGCTTCCAGTTACATACCTGTGTGAGGCTAATACAGTCTTTGTCTACTTCAACCAAGACAATACACCACAGCAGATAAATGCAAAAGCAAAAAGGAGACTCCAGCTCTCTTCTATTAAGCTAGCCATTAAACTGGTCTGCACAACTAAAATAATGCCAGTGTTCTCAACAGTTATTTTTTAATTTATTTTTAATTGAAGGATAATTACAATATCATGTTAGTTTCTGCCATACATCAGCATGGATCAGCCATAGGTATTCCCACTAATTTTTTTTTGCATTATATGAACTACAATAGAATGTAATAGAAACTATAAGAATGCCTAATTTTTTTGCTTTGGAAAAATTTAGTTATTTTTCATGAACAATGTCATCTTAATACATAATGGTTTTTTTAATGAATAAACAAATATTTAAAATTTTCTTTATTTACTAATATGGTAGATATCATCAGACATAATTCACATAAACAAAAGTTTTTTGAGGTCCTCAATAATTTGCAAAAGTGTAAAGTGAGATCAGAAGGTTTGAGGAACTACTGCTCTAGGTTATAAATCTAGTAGGAGAAAAACTGCTGGATCACAGTGTATCTTATCTTCAGCTTTACTACATAATGCCAAAGTTTTTCCTAACATGGTTATACCAGTTTACAGTCCCATCAACAGTTCTTTATATATTTTGAATATGAGTCCTTTGTCTATTATGTGTGTTCTAAATATTTTTCCTAATCTACCTTTCCTAGTCTTTTTAGTGAATAAAAGTTCATCAACGGCTGTCAAATTTATCAGTCTTTCCCTTGATGGTCAGCATTTCTTATATCTTGTTTATGAAACCGCTCTGTATGTCTAATTTTATATTCTCCAACATAATCTTCTAAATGTTGACTGAGTGTGCATCTCGCAGTGAAATTCACGGCACCACATGCTAATCAGCTGTCACTTAGGATCTCCATGAGCTTCTGCAGGAAGGAACTCTACACCACTCTTCTCTGCATTTTCAAATGTCTCCTTACGGAGTTCCTTCTTCTCTACTGCTGTTAAGTTTCCATCTGAATTTCTCAATTCAACCTAAAAGATCAAAGGCTAGGGAATCAAATGTTTCAGTAGAAAATAAGAAGAGGCCTTAGTTTTTCAACTGACTTCTGGATAAGTAAGATTTCATCCATCCTTTTACAGTATTACCATGATCAACAAAGCTGCCTCTCAGGCTGTCACAACAAAGTTTTCAAGAAAGCAGTGTTGATGTTTTAAGAGAGAACTGAAAGTACTTCGGGAAATTTTCTAGGTCCACAGGATTTCAGTATCTCTCAGCAAAAGGTAGGTCCAAAACAGTGGAGTGCAGCCGATAGCACATGGCACTCACCTTGCTTACTCTACAAAGGCCTAGGAAGTGGCTTCTAGGAAAACTACCATCATACCATCCACCATGAATCTGGAAAAGGCATTTACATCACGTATCTGTCACCCTATGAGACCCAGTATCTTTACAGAATGTAAATTATTTCTTCAATAAGAAGAAATATTTCTATTTCTTCTAAACAAATATCCTTGCCCAAGGACTGCTATTTTTAACATCTAGCATAGTATTTTTCAAACTACAGATCCTAACTATTAATGAATCATGAAATCAATTAGGTAGATTATAATCAATATTTGTTAAAAATGAACTACAATAGAATGTAACAGAAAGTATCAGAATGCCTTGTACATAGTGAGGGTAAATAAAGTTTCACAACATTTTCCCCCAATTAAACGTGTGAGTATATGTGTGCTTCAATGTAAAGTGTATTTTTTTTCACTATGGTTTTCTGCCGAAATATTTAAAAACCAGTGGTCTGACATATTGTAGTGAGCATACATGCTAGGGAATTTTCTTCCCAACCATCATCTATTATCCTGGGAAATACCTATCCATTTTTAGTAATATGGGCAAACATTATGTGCCGCCATGTTTCTAGATGACCCCTACTTTCCTGACTCTGCTGAGTGACCCAGGGATGAACACGAGACACAAACAGATCTGAGTTGCTGCCTATGATTTTTTCCTAACCTGGCATCCAGAGAACTTTTCTGGACATCAGCTATAAGATAAAATCTATCGGTGGCCATGTGTCTAGCTATGAGAAGGAATGAAACAAACATGCAGAAAACAGGCAGAGATGAAAGACGGAGAGAGTCCTGGCCATATTCAAGCTGACCGGGGTACTGGTGCTGGTGACCCAGGCGAAAGGCCAAGTCAGTAAGTCTCCATTTTCCAAGTTAGTTTGACAGGTTTCTAACACTTTTCGTCAAACAAACAGACAAGGCAATGCCTGTTTTTCTCCTAAAGTTTTGGGGACTAACACGATGAACGAAAATTTAAATGATGAATAATGAATCAAATGAATAATGAGTTGAGGTCTTGCCTTAAAATTTATGGAACTTCCCTTTACCACCACCACCATTTATCACCTAAGGGAAAAAACTGACACAACTCACAAAAAGCTACAAATATACAAAGATGGTTATTAAAATTCAATTTGGGGTTTAATACTAAATGAAATGAGGGACACTTCTGAGTAAATGTGGTAAATGAAGGTAGAACCCTTGTAGCCTTTTCGCAAAGTTTACATACATACCATTTATAATTTTTTACCTCTGTCTTTGGCCTGATTTGAATCCAGTGAGACACATTACAGCAGAAAGGTACTACTCAGACTGTAGTCAATGGGATATCTGTTTATCTTTTAAAAAGCTAAACCCAAATCATTCCATCCAGTTCTTAGGCCCTAAGAACCAAGTGAGGGCAGGGGCACCTGATTTTAAGCAAGTACAGCTGAGTGCAAGTCACGGACTTAAGAGGTGAAACAAGAGAGGAAAGGGAGGTTGGCTGAAGAGCCAAACCTGAAGCTGACAGAGGTGAGCATGATCCGAGCCAAGAGGCTGGGAACTTGAATGCCACTTTTATATGAAAGAGAATGTTCTCTTTCTCTAGGAATATAACATAGCTTCCTCCTATATCTATTTTACTGGAAGCTAACTTGCCCTTGAAGTTTATAACCCAGCTGCCTTTGTGTACACCTGAACATTTCATGCAGAATACTGCACCAACTGATCCAGTTACACAACATAGTTTGTTTGGCTTTGGAATTAACTAGTAAGAAAGACAAGTTTAATTCTGGTGCAAGTTAGGTCCTATAAAGGCATTCTGTGAGCGCGTTTGTTGGCAAAGATCTACATAATGGAGCCTGTAATTATTCAGATCAATTCTGCATCCCCATCAATTCAGCCTGAATTGGAGACTGCCCAAATCTCCAGGGGGTTCAAAAGGGCTCTTCAGGATCTCAGCTGGACTCACGCACCATCGGTTCTTTGAAAATGTATGCCAAGGAACTCAAAGGTATTAGCAGAGCTTTTACAAGGCACAAGTAATATACGATTTTCTCAGCCAAAACTTCTAGGGACAACGCCGACCGAGAAATCCAGTGCTGACAATCACGATTTGATTCACGTGTAATCTTCATACCTCAGCTTCTCAGAGATGGGCAACCTTACTCTGAAACACTCCAAAGTGGACACTGTTGTCACTTTTCTTACAAAGAGAAGGCCATGCAAGAAAGGGATTCTTCATACGTTTCCAGAAGACTGAGGCCAAATCTGAGTTATCCATGAATCTATCTGTGACCTTCTCCGTCTCTTAAATGACTGAACACTTAACATGCGGGCGTCTCACCCAGAGTAAGTCTCCCCCAAAGATCCTGAACTCTTACAAGCCTGGCTCCAGCACAAGGTTTTGCACAGGGTAAATGCTTTTGCTGGAAGCTCAAGTTAAGTTTCTGGGATGAGAACTGTGACCTTTGTTTAAAGAGGTGTCCTCTTTAAGAGAAAATGCAACCTGGTCTGAGGCTTGGGAAATGGGCTCTAGTTCTCTGCAATTAACTGGAGTTTCACTTTCCTTATACAGGGCTTTACTCTGGGTAAAACAATGTGTATTAAAACCAAATGGTACCTACGGTTCACTCCACACAGCTCTTCTGAGTAAGAAATAACGAGGGTCCCCTTTCTTTATTGGATTATTAACTTCAAAGTCAATCAAGAAGCTGCCCTTTGATGATATACTTTTACTGTGAGCAACAGGAACTGGTCACGAAGCGTGATTTGCTGCCTGTGGTTTTCTGTGCAGATGCTAGAGCAAGAGGTGGGAAGACCACAAAGCTGGGTGCTATCGAGGTGCTCCTTCCCAGCTCCACAAAGGGAACACTGGAGTCAAAGGCCAGAGATTCCAGTTGAACTCTAGTACTGCCTACTAGCTAGGTGCCCTTTGATCAGTCAAACCTCTCAGAATTCTGTTTTCTCATTTATAAAGGGAAAGGGCAGTTCCTCACGAGGTGGTCAAGGCTGCGGGTGCTAAATAAAATAAAATAATGCTCCTGAGAGTGATTATAAACCGCAACACACCATACAAATTCAGGTGGCATAATCATTGGTATCAAATCTACCAAAATGGTATTTTCTAACTCTGAAATGCTGAAATAAAAAGCTATTGCTCTTATGGAGGGCTAAAATTCAAATTCCACCTTGTTTTCTGCTCATATTTTATCCACTGTGGGACACATAGCAAGATGATTACTTAAGAGTTAAAATCGAAGGCCAGCTTGGCTCTCCCCCTGACTTCACTTACCTAACATCTGTCCTCTGCCCTTACTACTACGTGTTTACAATTACAAACAGCTGCTTGCAGAGATGAGAAACTCCATGCTGTTAGGCGATAGCCTGGACACTTAGGCATCAGTTCTTTAACTTACAGCTGGGTTGGGCAGACCCCCTGCAGCCTTTCCTGTAACCAGTGAGCACAGGCATCCCCCACGGGCAGCACCGGGGAAGTCCCACACTGGTGCCTGCCCTGCACTGGTTGGCACTGCCCTCTCTGCCCTGGCCACTCCACTCCCCCAGCACCCCCAGACTTTTGAGACTTCACTCCCCAGTAGAAATGAGGGGTTCTGACTGGCAGCTGTTACTTGCTCCTTACTCACTGTCACAGATAGAAGAAAGCAAAAGATGCTGAGAAGGTAGTGACTTGTGTTAAAGTAGATCTGATGTACTACCCCTCTGTTCCTTCAAACTGCTATAAATTTTAAAACTAGCAGTACCTTCTTTTAAAGGCAAAACTACTTTTTCCATTCAGTGAAATAAAAAGCAAAACAAACAGCTCTTTGGTTCATTTTAAGTTATGCAATGAAATATATTTCTTTCATCCCAAATGCACTTTTTTCCTTGGGCATAGTTTAGTCAACTGCTATATAAACATGCTAGACTTATTGAGGTTGCTAATACAGTTAATTTCTGATTATCACAGTTTCATTTAAAATTCCTTTTTGAGTGCCTACTATGTACCAAAATGCAGTTTTAGAAAGCAGTTTTTTTTTTTAAATTATACTTTCTTTTTTAATACATAGGGTTTAAAAGCATTTTCTGTCAGGGGTAAGCTAAAATCAACATTAATTTTCATTCTTTAAACACACACGTCAAAATGAGGGGAGCTGGCTCAAGTTGGGGCATTCAGTAGAGAAGTTAAGGTCCCACTAATGTACCGTGAATAGTCCACTCATATCTAAACACCCTTCTGCCTACTTTTCAATGTCACAGTGAAAAACCCACTCGGAGTCAAAAAGAGAAAACCAAGAGTTATCTACAGCTTCAAGTATTCCCAAACCACATATGCAACTATAAATCAGGAAGGGTCATTGTTCTTTTTCACTTTTTGTAACTGTCTGAAAATAAACCAGAAGTAGGCACATGAGAAAGACAACTATTTATATAACAAACACACTATATTTTAACCAGTAGCTCAACTCTCTCCTCCTTCCCAATAAAATCCTGATTTCTAACTAATAGAACATCCCCCTCATGTCAGCTTTGTCTCTTCCTGTTAACAACACAGAAGAATTATGATTTTATGTAGCTTTCAGAGGCCAAATGAAGAACAGGATCACTTTGTTAATAAATCTTCCCAGTTAGGCTGGTGAGTGTAGACTTATGCTAGATTTTTCAAAAAGCTCTCTCTGAGGCAAGGGAGTGGGTTAATGTAATGTCTGGGAGTTCCCAAATGCAACAAGACTGTATCTGATTTTAATGCACAGATGTCTTAACTGGGAAAAAAAAAAAAACTCATAAATTATCTTCCCACACATTTTAGATGGGAGAGGAAGTAACAGAACAATTAACAATTATTAAAGAAGTTATTTAATATAGTAAAAAGAGAGACAAAACAGTGTTTAGAAGGCTTACATTTCAGTCATTCTACCCCTAACTTTTGAATTCTCCGGACCTGAGTTAGCTCACTTCTAAAATAGAAATAACTACAATTCTCCTGCCAATCACACAGGTTTTTCATTAGGATCATATGTGAAAATTCAAGGTCATGTACTTCGCAAATTGTTTTAAAGGGCTATGCTAGTATTGCTGACATGAACGAATCTCTCTGCACTGCATTGATTCAGGTGTGAATGAAGATCAAAGCCAGTGACAGGCCTTTGGCAGGTTTGCCAACCGAGAATCTCTAAAGTGGGTTCACTATCATTGCTGCATGGGGTGACGTCAGGCTGTTGTTTACGGGAGGAGAAAGGCTGCCAATTTCCACCGAGCAGAAGACGGCAGCGGCCAGCCTCCTTTGGCTGCGTGTGAGCAAGAATGGACTCTTTATGTGCGGCTTGTGGGGACATGCAGCGGTTCACGTGCGGGGCACCAAAACAAGGAGGCCGCTGTGTGTGTGTGCACAAGCACACGCTCTGCGCCTGGAGTTGTCACTAAGGAGGCTGAGCAAAACTGATCAAAATGCGACTTTCACTTTTGTTACTCTGAAAGGGAAGGGAAAAAAAAAAAAAACTGCCACTCTCAGAAACTTTATCCTCAGTTAGATTTTTTTTAAAGCATTTTTAAAGCAGGAACAGTCAATTCTTCTAGTTTTGACAGACTCCCCCTCAAGTTCTACAAACATTCACTAACAAAAAGAATTATGGAAGATATACTTCAAAGCACAAAATATATTCAGACTGCAGTAACTTAAGTTTTATAGGAACAACTTCATTTTCAGAGTGGCTGGAGTTGCTTCCTTCTGTAAGTTCAGGAAGTACTTGCTCAAGTATTAACACACTCTAACTAAATCCACTTCAGGGAGATATTTTGTTTAGTTTATTACTATAGTAGAAAAAAAAATCTGGCTTATTAACATATGCCCATTCATGAAATTTCCTGGCAGAAAGCAACCTTATATTAAATCAAATTTAGAAGGGCAAAAAGAAAATAGGGGATGCATTCATTACACTCTTTCTTCAACTATCCAGTGCCTTCTGGGATAGCAGTCAAATCAGGAATAATATGGGAATGGATCATGTTTATAACTGGCGCTGAAACTTAATTTCAGACAATAAATCTAGTATAAATCCTAACATTGGAACGAATACTAAAGAAGAGATGTGGGAAATATTTTTGGAACCTGGAAATGTATTTTCTTTGGTTCTGCTGTAAGAATGTACATCTGAGAAGGAGAAAAACTATTGCTCAGTAATAAAATGAAGTCGAGGAAGAATCCCAAGCTCTGTTTTTGGCACTGCGGCTGATTACAGTATAATCCCAGGTCAAATACTTAGCCAAAATGTGCCTTATTCTTAGCAGCTGAGAACGGGATGATAATAGCAAACACTACTTTCCAAACTTTAGGAGAACATAAGAAAAAAGATAATGAGTGGAGGCCTTATGCAATATTATGTTACAGGAATTAGAAAATAACAGAAACACAGGCTGGGAATCCTGCCTGATATTGGCCAACTCCTTGGAAAGCTGGGGAGGAAAACGTGCTAAATAAGTAGGAAGTGTTATTAGCACTTCCTTCATTTTGTAGTCAGACATAACAGTAGCAAGAAATATATGGCACCAGTTCAACTTTTCCAGGGCTGGTTCCAGCAAGTAACAGTGGCCACACATTCTTACATACACCAAGAAACCTGAAGGGCCATCCTGGGTGCCTCCTAAACATGAATGATAAAAAAAAAAAGATGCGAGAAAATCTTGTAGAAAGGTATGGACTAGATTATACACTGTACATTTACACACACCATTATAAAATGGCTGTTGCCAGCTTCATTCTTTTATGTGGTGGAGGACACCTGATCACACAAGTCAACGATGATGTAAAAAATGGTAACAAAATGGCACCATGCAGTTACACTGACAGTCTGACAGTCAGGGATGTTTGAAAAGTACAGGAATTTTACTGACTAAACAGAGCAGTGATTAAAGCACAGCATCGCACATCCTGTTACAGTTCAAAGTTCATGAAGATTTATTTTTAATTTAGAAGAAATAAAACTTTACATAAAGTGAAGCAGTCAACTTGTCAGTTCAGGCGATAAGGAAGAGGATAGTAAGAAAAATCAAACTGATGGTTATCCTCACACTTATTATGTTCGCCCTATGAGACTTCTTTAAAACTTTAAAATCAACTATTTGGGCTTTGTTTCCGTTACTCTTTCTGGTTTTCAAATTGATAGGATCACTTTTGTTTGTTTATTTTTTCTTTTTTTATTTTATTTTTACTTTATTTTGCTTTACAATACTGTATTGGTTTTGGCATACATTGACATGAATCTGCCACGTGTGTACATGAGCTCCCAAACATGAACCCCCCTCCCACCTCCCACCCGACAGGATCACTTTAAAACAATTACAAATACATACTGAGAGAATTGAGGGCATATGAAGAGTGGTGGTGGTGGCTAGTCGCTAAGCCATGTCCAACTCTCGAGACCCCATAGACTACAGCCTACTACGCCCCTTTGCCCATGGGATTTCCCAGGCAAGAATACTGGGGTAGGTTGCCATTTCCTTCTGCAGGGGACCTTCCCCACCCAGGTATCGAACCTGGGTCTCCTGCATTGCAGGTGGATTGTTTACTGTTTGAAACAACAGGGAAGCCTCTGATAACTGAACTGGCTAAGGGACTAAGTTTCCACTTGACACCTCGCAGCTTAACTGCTGAGCCCCACTATTCTAAACATTATCTGCTCTTATAGCATGTAGTTAGAAAAGCCACAATACATTTACTCATTATGCATTTGCTTCACAAACTGCCTCCTTGGGAGTATAAAGAGTCCCAAGAACTCACTACTCTAATGCTCGTAGATGACTACTGAATCACTGCAACTTGAAGACACATAATAAAAGAAAACTCAGTTTCATTTCAGTAACTGACTGAGCAGGACAGAACTTTTCTTCTGCCCAGATGTTTTCCTAGTCATAAACATGTCTTTTTTTTCCCCCTCATCACATGATGGCATATTGAGTTTGCACTAGTACCTACATCTAGTATTCACAAGTTAAAGTACAAATAGTCTAGAGTGCATCTCCTTTTGTATTCCTAAAATAAGAAGTAGGGACACTGTCAGGTAGGATGTCAATAACTTGGACCAAAAAACAACTTGAAGGAATTCAAAAGAGTAATTCTCACACCGTAATGTTTATAAGTGTACAAATGGCTAATAGAAGATGACACAGAAGAACAAAAGAAAAGGCTTCCACTTTATTTTAGGAAATAGGAAATCTGTTTTGAAAAAACCTGTTTTCTTACTCATATAATTATTCAAAAATAAAAATCACAGTTCCTTCAAAAGAAGTAAAACTTGTCACCAGAACAGTTGCCAAAGATCATATGAAATGATCAGTGAACCACTACACAGATGAACAAAATGCTGTAGTATCAGCACCTCTCCTTCATCACCTGCTCTCAACATAGATTCTATGGCCATCTCCCCAACCAGCAAGCAGGTGAGAGCAAAACTCGGGGAGGAGGGGAAGTGTTCAGATGCCTCTATGTGTCTATTGGTGACCATACATTAGCCCTAATAGAAAACGTTTCCTTTTTCATCATGTTGTTCTTATTGCATAAATACTGCAAAAAACAACCCCCTGTTGATCTAGCATGCTAGCCACTCAGCAGTCACTATACCAGCCATAACAGGTGACGTGGGTTGCAGTAGAACATGACTACAGTGCTGAGAGGACAAGAGGGTCCCTGAACCGTGAGGTTTTCACATTAAGTTAGGAAAGATGGGCTGCATCTCCAGCAGAGTCCATGAGTTGGTCCACAATAAAACTAAATTTATGGCTATTACAGACAGTTTCTAGCAATAAAAAAACCTTAATCATGATACAATTCCAATAATACCCTCAAACTATCCTTTGGTATTGTCCAGCTGCAAATTTAAAAAGAATTATTTCTCAAAACTCAAAGTTGACCAGGAAGTGTCCCCAAATGCTTCATGTTCAATATATAGCATATAGTTAAAAATGCACAAACTGAATGGCACAAATGGTTAATACAATAATACATCCATGGCTGGAAAATTTCTCCATGGTATGTGGGTCTTTCAGAAATAATAATAAAAATCATTCTCTAAGTATAATCTCTTTTCCAAATAATTTTTTCAAAGCTATTATAAATTTACTTTTCTTAGCTGGTCAACAATTTTTTGTTGGTCATACTGCCATTTTTCAGCTAAAATAAGAACCTCTTAGGCAAAGTGAAAACAATAAATGACCTGGGGCAAAGAAGTCTGACTTCAGAATCCACTCCACATAACTTTAGACCCTGCCCATGAGAAGCTCCAAAGCAATGCAGATAATCTTTAGAGTATGTAAGTCTTGAGTAGTAAGAGACAGACAATGCACTGTTCTCCAACCCACTGTTACCTGGACTTTCGTTTCACCCTCTCAGGGAGACTAAAGAGTAGGGACAAGAAGCATAACTGAAACATTTACATGTGGAAAGGAGAAAAACCAATTGAGTCAGCTCCAACTGCTTAAACTTGACTGGTTTTTACCTGCCTGATTTCAGAATCTGTAGACAGGAATACATCCCCATCCAACTACTCATCTTAGCAATCAGCATGGCCAACTGTTTAGCTATTAACAAATGTTTCCTACTCATGACTTTTCACATCACGGCAAAACCAGCCTTATTCTAGTTAGGAAATTAAACTTTAGTTTGAGCTTTTGGATCTCAATCTTTGCTTTCTTTTCATTTCTTTTTTTAACACTGGATAGTGGAAATAAAAACAAAATCTGGTGTCAGATGGGAAACAACAGCCATTTCACTTTTCCTTTCGGCCTCTGAGCTATCGGGAGCAAACCTTAGCTAAACAGTAAAAACATTTGTTACACAGCAAAAGGAATCTTGCCCACTAAACTTTTCTGGAAGGTACTAAAATTAAAAATTGGCCAAACAAAACCAGACTTCACAAGTTAAAGTCTTACGTCACCCTTTTAAAAAGTAACCAATAGCATTTTGAGGATTTGCAATACCAAGCTCTAACTCTCCTGCCCCAAAACTCTTGTACTTTTAACTAAAATTTTAGCCACAATGTCCCTTCTTGGTTTCTTTAATAAAATACAATTTATTTCAGAGTTCCACATTCAGTGTACTACTTCATAATTTTAAGTATTTAGAACTTTCACTTGAGATGTATAAGAAACATCAAAACACACTTAAGTTTTTTTAAAAAGCATCCCTCTCGCTGAAACAATTCATGCCAGCAGAAGCTTTCAATTATGGATGGAATGATTCAAAATCTGAAAGGTTTCAGTATTCACAGAGCTTACTACAGCAATAGACATCTCATCAACACTAAATCTAAAACTTAAAGACAAAGTGAAAAAACTGTTAACTGAAAATTTAGGGACAGGCCAAAACTTGGCATCTTTCAAGTCAAAAGAGACACTGGACTTGCACCCTTCTTCTATTCTTGCCATGGAGGTTGGCAGCAATTAGTCTCTTGAGGGGTCAAGAAGAATCCAGTAGCTCTTCTTTGGGAATGATCCCATCATTTAGGAAGAAAATTTAGGAAAAAAAAAAAAAGTGAAGATCTTCCCAGGTAATTGGGTTGTGATGCAGACTTCATAGGTGATTCAGGAGTGCTTTAGAAATTCCACAGGGGAAAAAAATGTGACAATCCTTCTCTACATATTTTGAGAAGGGCGTGCCTGAACAAAGACCCTCCAGCGTGCACACGTACTGGAAAACACATCTTTAGAAGATGACTTTCTCATGGTAGGTAAGACTGGGTTCAAGACCAAACAATCCAGAAAAGACTGACATGTAAATCAGACACAATTCTATTTAGAAAGTAAGGTCTAGAGAAACCAGAGCAGCTAAACTACCACGGTAAGTCTGACATCCCCAAAGCATCAAAGACCTGATCCATCCTCAACAAGTAAGATACTCTATTTCAGGCACAGCACTTTTGCTGATTTTTCCACAGGACATGGTGCATTTCTTTGAATAAAAGGGGAAAAAATCTATTTCAACTCTTTTGCTAAGAACAGTGAAATTAAAGAGATTTTTGTTCCCATCAGATCTTTATCTTGATGAATATACATACACTGTTGACAGTTTCCCTTCCCTGGCTTTGAAATAATATAAACTGAAATATATAAGAAAAAAATAAGAAGGGCCAAGATAGATTAATGGAGGGTACCTGACCAATGTGAAAAATTCATATAAAATGCTACACCCTAGATACTGAGGTACGAGGACAGGTAAAAAACCAGTTGAGAGAGAGTTACTTAGTATATACTTACTAGAATATAGCGTAGCAGGGTCAAAGGAAGACAGAATTTGCCATAAAATGGAAAGAAGAAAAAAATAGGAATCACCATTTATTAAAATCAGCTATGTGTTTATTGCTTTACCTATTATATATCAAGGAATAATCACAGAGGTAGATATCACTGTTCCTAGTCAAAAGCAAGGAAAACGGAGACTTAGGAGTAACGAATACCGTTAGCGGTACACCTAACATCGATTCCTCCCTTCCTCTTCCTGAGAGAGCCTCAGCCTTGCTTACCATCCACACCTGTGGAGGTTTCTGACTTCTGAATACCATACCATACGGCTCTGAACCAGCCTGAGGAAGGAGCCAAAACAGAAGCAGGAGGCAGCAAGGAGTCCAGCTGGGAGCTGGGTGTAGCTCAGAACCGGAGCTCAGAACTGACCGACCCTGGAGCCTGCCTTGCCTGTGGATTTGTGGACCGACCCTGGAGCCTGCCTCGCCTGTGGATTTGTGGACCGACCCTGGAGCCTGCCTTGCCTGTGGATTTGTGGACCAACCCTGGAGCCTGCCTTGCCTGTGGATTTGTTGTGAAACAATGAATTTCCTGATGATTCTAGCAAGCTTGGGAGTGGTTTCTGAAAGCATCCTAACTGATACAGGAATTTAACTTCTCCACGGTCACCTGCAGAAAGAGGCAGAGCAAGAGTGAGCCAAGGTCATTCTGGCCCAAAAATGGGGCTTCTTCCACTAAACCACACTGTGGCTGAACTTTCATAGATGTTTTTTTCTCATGATAAGATCAAATGATGTTAGATCCAAAAAAGGATCTTACCTCACATATACATTAAAAAGGCATTTACTTTATGGAAATCTTTGAAGTAGTGACCTTACTTGCACATATCTTTGGCAAAAATTCTCAGATTTTCATATTCTGCAAAAATTCTCACTCCATTTGCATTTAATTTTTAGTAGAATGTGAATTTATACACATTTAATAAATGAAATTGAGCTCCTGAAAAGCATTCTGAGTTATTATTAATTTTCCTAGGTGTGATAATGGTACTGTGGTTATGTAGGAAAAATGTCCTTATTCTCAGGAGATGCATACTGAAATATTTAACGGTAAAAGTCAGGATGTCTAAAATTTACTTTTACCTGCTACAAAAAAGTATACATATAGAGAAAGGGAGCAAAGAGTCATAAAGCTAACACAGCAAAAGGTTAAGAATTACTGAATCTAGGTGGAGGATGGGTCTCTTACTGAATTACTCTTTCAAGATTTCTACATGGCTTAAAAGTTTTACAATAGCAAGTTTGGGTGTGGGGGAATATGGTGTGGGAAACAGCACTGCAGAGCACAGTGTGGTTGTACACCGGAGTAAGTTAAGGATTTTCAAAAATACTGAAACCAGGGCCCCACCCTGGATTGTGGCCTGGGGAAGGGTGATTGTAATGTGGCCCTCTTGTATTGTAGAAAGAGCCTGGGCTTGAAAGTCACAACTCATTAATACACTGACAGTCCCAATCCCAGAAAAACAACTCTGAATTTTTTTCTAGAATGTTTTTTATCCATAACAAACTTGCTTTTTAAAGTTAACATATTAATTCCAACAACAAAGAAACTTCTCTAGAAACATACATTGGGTGAGAGAAGGAAAACTCAATTAAAATTAGACCACAACTTTAACAGATCTATATGACTCAGTTCAGTCACTCAGTCGTGTCCGACTCTTTGCGACCCCATGGACTGCAGCACACCAGGCTTCTCTGTCCATCACCAACTTCTGGAACTTGCTCAAACTCATGTCCATCAAGTCAGTGATGCCATGCAACCATCTTATCCTCTGTCGTCCCCTTCTCCTCCTGCCTTCAGTCTTTCCCAGCATCAGGGTCCTAAGCTGTGCTCAAGGCCAGGAGGGCAAGAAGAACAGAGCAGACTTGGTTATTTCCTAAACAAATCTATTCATAGAGTCTACGGTCCAACATGCCAAAATTTGACTTATAAAAATGCAATTTTATAAAAGGAACAATATTTAAGAAGAAGTATTAAGCCACTTAACCTCTCAAAAAAAAAAAAAAAGTCTTACTAAAACCATGTTCTTTACTCCACGCCAAGGATGAGTCATCATCTGTTAAACTATAAGGAAAGGAGAATTCCTTGAAAAATACACAACTCCAATTCTCCAAATTCAAATTTGTGCAAATTACTTAAAGATACTCCAGTGAGCATTACACCAGTGAGCATTACATAGAGTAAAAAGCTCTCTAAGGTCCTATATCTAAATTTCAGCTGGCACATGAGTCTCCGTGGTTCCATCTGTCTTTCTTAAAATATATGTGTCTTGGGTACAGGACAGAAGTAAACAAACAGTAGATAAAATTTTAAAAGAAATAAAAAATAAATGACAAACTTTAAAAATATAATCTTACAATAGAGATTTTTATCTTGAAAAACATACCTTACAACATAGGTTGTTTTTTTAGTTTCATTGATATGCAATAAATACATATATTTTAAATGTATAATTTGATAAGTCATGACATATGTATATACCCTTGAAACCACCAGCAATCAGGATAATGAACATAACTATCCCAGGTGGCCTTTAAGTCAAATAGATACATGATGGTTCTAGCACAGATGCAGTTTTTAGGAAAAGAAACTCTTGATAGAATTGTTATTTAAAAAAAGAAGAAGAATCCACACAAGTGTCCAGATATTTTCATCAACAGCTAAAATAAACATTAAGGCTTTAGATTTCCCCCCCTAATTTAAAGAGATAAGCACATATTGTATTATTCTAGCTTAGATTTAGGTCCAAATAAACAAATATACTCAAAAAACAAAGAAAATCTTGGTATTTTCAAATGTGCAGGAAAATGAAAACAAAAGCCATAGTAACAAGGCATTATATTTGAGAATTTAAACATACGCACATCCGGATTTCAGCTAACTGCAAAGCAAAACAATTTAGAAAGATTACAGCTACATATTACAGCAATATATAGACTTTCTAATTTTGGCATATTAGGCCCAGGACATGCCCATCTCCCAGGAAGGACTGGTCTGGGCAAAACTGAGGGAAAATGAGTAAGTCTTTGGTAACTGTCAAAAACTCCCATCTCTACTTCTTTCCTCCTCTTTCAGTATTCCTTCCATTTTTCAGGGAACACTCCTTGTGTACAGAGCCCTCACTGATGTACCAGCCCTCCCAAAGCTATGGAAAAAATTTTTGTTCTCAAGAATCCAAACCACATCCATTATGTGTCCATACACAGATCTCCCTCAACTTAAAGGAGGGTTACATTCTGATGAGACACATGTAAACTGAAAATACTCTAGGTTGAAAACAGATTTAAAACACCTGAACTACCAAATACCATAGCTTAGCTAAACCTACTTTAAACATGCTCAGAACACTTCCACTGGCCTACAACTGTGCAAAAACATCTAACACAAAACCTATTTTCTAATTAAGTATTAAATAGCTCATGTAATTTGTTGAATACTGTATTGAAAGTGAAAAACAGAATGGCTATGTGGTACAGAATGGTTCTAAGTACCTTGGTTATTTACCTCATGACTATCATCACAAGAGGATCGTTTAGCATACTGTTGGTCCAGAAAAACTGTCAAAACTCAAAACTCCAGTTTCTACAGAATGTGCAGAACTTTCACACCTCTGTAAAGTCGAATCACTGGAAGCTGAACCCCAGTAATTTGGCTCATCTGTATTCTATTTCTGGGTGCAGAGTTTCTGCCTCCCATGGGGATAGCTAACAAATGTAATAAATGCCTAGGACGCGTGCTCCATTTCCTTTCCGTCCTCCCTGAGCAGCTAGTTGCAGTGGCTAGAAAAGAGACTGTTCTACCCATAGGTGTCTAATGCACAAAGAAGGCCCTCTTTGCCAAACTTTAAAGGAAGGATGAAAAAAAAGGAAGGATGGATTCCCATGAAGGCTGTCGAGGATTTCCAGGAGCCAAGTCCATCTGACCTAGCTTACTGTAGTGACTTCCACCATCAAGTTAGATCACATATTGTCCAACACAAGAGACCACATTGATGTGGGGATCTTTTCTCTCCCATCTGGACCGTGAACACCATTATGGATAGGTGCCATGTCTATTAGTCTCTGATTAGGGCTTCCCAAGTGGCTCTGTGGTAAAGAATTCACCTGCCAATGGAGGAGATGCGTGCTTGATCCCTGGGTCGGGAAGATCCCCTGGAGAAGGAAATAGCCACCTACTCCAGTATTATTGCCTGGGAAATCCCATGTACAGAAGAGCCTGGTGGGCTACAGTCCATGGGATTGTAGAATCGGATACGATTTAGCTACTGAACAGTAGTAGTAGCAGCAGCTACCCCCAAGCACTTGGGACAAGTGTTATTTATAAACAAAAATAAAATAATTAATAAAAGTCATTATCTCAGATTAGTGCTAGTTATACTGTAAAAACATATATCTACTTTAATATTTGAGGTGAAAGGTACCCTAAGGGTTTTGTTAGGAAATTATATAGTTTTTATAATAATGGAAACAAAAGATTAGTTCTTTATGTACACCAGACAAAGGAAATTTAAGATTTTCCTTTAAACTGTGCAATATAGCTATGAGGACTACATTTCCATTGTGCAATTTTCAGTGTTACACATTTTTTTCAGGTTCTGTCACAAAGAAAACAAAGCAAAGGGAGAAAACAGCTTCAAAGTTGTAAAGAAAAGCTAGGAGAAATTTCAGACTATGTCCCCTGTAAGGTTTCCTGGGGTTCATAAATGAGGATAATTTCATGATTTCTGGTGGAAACATCAGCAACATTATGTTTTTAATGTTTCATCTCAAACTCAAATAAAAATGGTCAACTCAGATGCAGTTGTTTCAGGATTTGGTTTTAGACCTTCACACTAAGTCAAAAGGCATAGAATCCATATGAAGAAAGCTTAACGTTTTTGTAGACCACTATTACACAATGTGGAGCTGTGACTACTCAAAGTAGTAGACAACTAGCTCTAACTATATATCAAAATAGCTTAGAGTGTAATTTCTACAAGGACAATAATATTTGTTCATTTTCTTCACTGCTGTAATGTACTGCCTCGTAAAAGTAGCTGGCACATAATAAATGCTCAATAAATCTGCTGAATAAAATGAACAGAAGTCAGGAATGGGATACAGGTGTACAAAAAAAAGAAAAAGACCAAACTTCCTCTAAGAGGCATAGATTTTACAAAGCATAATTTCTGGAAAGTCTCATTTCACCAACTCCAAAATGCAGTTTATCTAATCTCATATTTGAATTGTTTAAATAAAAAGTATAATGGACCATTTGTTTTGTAAATCAAAAGAGGTATTCATTTTATTTAATCAAATTGAAAGGTCTTCTACCACTAATGTCTGAATAATGTGAAGTATTTTAAGAAACTACTAAACATTCTCTCCAAATCAGTGGATTTGGGTCCTTAGAAAATCTTTTTACTCAAAGGATTTTTATGTAAATTTTTAAATTTAAAAATATGTACTCATTTTCATACTCCTTGATTTTCTCGGTAAAAAGAAGTCTTAAAAATAAAAACAAAAGTTATCTCAAAGGGATACATTTCAGTTGAGTTGAGATTATTGAACACAATAAAGCTAATGGTTACTTCATCAGGAACCATTAATCATTCAACAATGGCGAACCCTGGAAAACCTCAGTGGACAGGGTCTGGGTTTCTGTCTGGTTTTAACAGAGTTAAAAACAAAACAAAGGACCTGCTTTTCACGTCTCACATGCTGTTCTCAGGCCTGCACGCCCCTCAAATGGTCAGGTGGCCACAGTCACAGCTCAGACAGCCACCAATGCTCGTCAGGCACTGGGCGCCAAGCAATACAGAACATGGATGCTTGAGATGTTTTAAGGTAACGCAGACAGAAAAAATTCTGTGGGTATCTCTCCAAAAAAGAGATTAACAGAAAAGCAAGAAATATCAAACACATCATTATTGTCCCTTTTTATCACCTCACATAAGTTAAAACTTGGTTTTAGGTTTACAAAATGGTTCCTTAAATTTTGTGTAGATAAGATGATCAGAAAGTTCATCTTTTGAGATAGGGCAAAGCAAATTTTCTATATAGAAGGCCTTTGCCTCAGTCTCATAAAAGCAGAATGAAATAGATGAAAACCCCTTTTCCATGCCTTAAACAGAGGTAAAGGCAAAAGAGAGCCAAAGAAAAAACCTGCAGTAATCAAGGAAAAAGACCAGTGGAGAAGAAGAGCAAAATGAGAAAGACACCGCGTTAAAAGAAAGACAAATTCATGCAGTAATGCTAAGAAAATTGAAAAACAGCAGTAGAACAAAACGAAGAAGGTTGTGAAAATCAGATAAAATGTAAAAGGTGGACTGTTTTGGTCATTTAGTAAGTTAAAAGCAAACATTCAATACTAAAGAGTTGTACATAACATCACATGAAACTTTATAAACAACAGTGCGGACTATACATTCAGAAGTAGAAAAGAAATCTGATCGGTTTGAGTTTTCATCAACTGAATGTTCAACAATAAGGACAAAAGGACAATATACTTTTAAAAGTTGCTTTCTGCTTAGCAACCTTGCATTTGAGGATCACTGTTCACTATACTTAATATTTAGTTGGAACAAAAGAAATATTTCTTTGTATGTCCCACTTGTTTTAATAAAGTCTTACTCTGAATAAACTAGAATTTCATTTCTACTTTAAAAAGTGATATAATACCATTAGGTTGTGACAACTCTTCTCCTAATAGCTATAGAGAAGAAAAGCTGAATTCAAAGAAACTGATATAATGTGCTAACTCTAGGCTTTAAATTTTTAAAGACTCAGAACTCACTTTTTGGGACAAGACGTTAAAAAAAAAAGAACTAGTTTCTTAAACTACAGCCTTTCCATACCTGTCTTCACTCACCTTCCTAAATAAAAGATTATATGGAATAAATGAAATCAATGAAATCCTCCAAGCTACTATATTCTGACACATGCACATTTCATTGTAGTCAAGGTACAAAATGAGTGTCAGGAGGGGGTCCTGCGCGTGCAAGTTTTACAATCTTTAATAAAACGCATTATCTTCTAGATACATACAGTTTGATCTTAGAACATCAACATGTGCTACAACTTAGGATACACCAAAACTTAATGTTAACATTTAAAATCCCTTCCAAAGTTCCTCGGCTCTTTAGGTACCTTATTCATTCTTCCGAACATACCAATAAGAAGTCTTCACAAATATAAAGTTAAAAGGAAAAAATGGCTTTAAGACAAAAGATCTAAAGTCACAATTTTTTAATAATGACAAAACAAATGTTCATTTCTAAATGTGAATGTTTACTTTGTATTTGCTTGTACTTTGTCCTTCTCCAGTGCTTTTAAAAACCACTTACAAATTACCCTACAATGTCCCCTGGGAGTGAGGGCCAGGCAACTGCCTTCTCTTCACACTGGGAGGACAAGAACTGGGAGTCTTGGAGGTTAAGTGTAATGCCTCACGTGCCAGTTGGTAACATGGCTCAATCTAGAGCTCCACGGACTTTAATTCTAAGTGTATGGCAACAGATAACAGAAAAATAATTTTCTTCTCCTTTTGATCACTGACAGAGTATACTGTTATCCATTTTCCTAATGCTGAAAGACACGGATAGGCCCTAACGGTTATTTCTATTCCTCTTTCCTCTTCTTTCCAGACAATTCTTCATCAGAAACTGTTTTTTTTTAAAAGCTGAGGACATCGTATATATGTGTAAAATACCAACAGTACTCAACTGTCCTCACTAAAAAATGTTAAATAAAAGAAAAAGATGTGAGCTACAGAAATCATGTTGAAATCTGTCAAGCAAAAAATTAGACCTTCCATCCTGAAGACTATATGCTTCAGTGTAGCTTCTAAGTGCCTGTAACTTAATTGTTTAAAGTTTCATTTTAGATTAACTGCTTTCAAAGTGTATGAACAAAAAAGGCAAAGTTTTTTAAATTAATTGTTTTAGCCAATGAAAATGCAATATATTCAACTAAAATGTATTAACTGATTATTTGGTTAAACAAAGGATTATGTATACAAAATTACCCACATTGTGCTAGATAGTTCACCCATTTGAAATGTTTTAACAATGTTATGGAACACTGTAACACTTCTGAGTAGATGAGTATTCAGATTTTGTTAGGGAGGACATCTCTTTCATGAAAGATATTTCTTGCATTTTATACCTTCAGAGGGCACAGTAATTAAAGTGGTTTTATTGACAAGTAAAGCAGAATGATTCTATAGATGAAGTAGGTGGTGCGGGCCCCATCAATTTTGCTTATTGAAAAAATATGTATTACCCAGTTGTATAATGCCAATTAAGTGTGTAATGAAGTTTAAAGTGTTTTATTTACTGATTACATATACCTTCTTTATGATTCCTGTTATACTATTTACTACAACTATTTGAAAAGCTAACTATTTATTATGTCTGCTCAAGAGAAAGAATTTCACTCTTGAATGGAAAAAGAAATAAAGCTTAGGTCCTTAAGGAAATTATGCTATTTTATTTCCACAGTGTTGGTTTGATAAGTTCACTTTTATTATTATTAATTCTGAAGCCAATAATAACATCACATCATCATTAAGGACACTCAAAATCTAATTTGTATAATCTATATTAATTATAATAACATCCAACATAGTGAAAGGGAGTTTGGGAATCACAAAGTCTTTCAATTAAAAAAAGAGACCATGTTAGGTATTAAGATGAGATATTTGTTATGTACTTTTCAGAATATTTTAAGTTTAATCTTCAAAATAAAAATTATTTTCCTAACAAAACATTATAATTCCGTTTCTATTTACAAAAATAGTAATTGAAAACATAAAAATTCAACTCAACAACACAAATAATAGCATTCTCCATAATATCACTTACAATGTTGTTTACAAGAACAAGCTTGTTTAATCCATTCCACAACATTCATCAAGACCGTTTATGTACCAGGCACAATGCTAGGCACCTGAGATTAAATCATGAATAAAATATTACTCTTATCCTCAAAGAGCTTTGTGTTTAGTAGAGGAGAAAATCACATGTAACAGCAAATGTGTGATACGTATCATTATAACAGAGGTGTGCATACTCTGTTGTGCAAGTTAAAACCAAAGAGCAATCAGCTCAACTTATCCAATAACTAAATTTCATAAAAACTCATATAAACTTTACTTAAAAGTGTAAATCCCGAAAAACATTGTGCAGGTGGATAAGAACTCTTCTTATTTCACTGACAGTAATAATTCTTTATCTTTACAAAAAGCATACTTCGAAAAAATATAGTCACTCACGTTTCTAGATGTACTAGGAACAGAGCAAAGAATTAAACTTGAAAATATGTACTAAACACTGGTCTAAACTCATTCTGACCTCATGATAACCCTATGAAGAAAATTTTTCTATTAATCCCCACTTTATAGATGGGGAATCTGAGGTTAATTTGGCCAAGATCACAAAGATAGCAGGAGGAAATACTGAGACTTGAACCTACAGAGACTGGTTTTGGAGGTCCCCTTCTTAACCACTATACCAGACACCCTCTCAGGGGGTGATGATGATGATGATGGAGGTAGGGCAGCTAACACCAAGTGCTCCATGACCTGTGCCCTCTCACTTACCCTTAAGGCAACCCTTAGAGGGGAAAGTCATCCCTCCCATTTACAGGAGGAAACCCTCACAGGCCAGGTTTGAACTTGCCTAAGGTTAGTCAGCCATCCTGGGATTGAGGCTAGATTCAAACTCAGGCAGCATGGCTCCCCTGTGTTATAAGGCCTCTGAATGATTTCAGTCTTAAACACTCATGAAAAAGGCCACATGATGAAATGTATTAAACAATTCAGAAAGGCTTTGCATAAGTCTTCCTGAAACACTCTGCCAGGTTTGGGGGCTTATGACAAGCATTTCCTTATGACAGCATTTACATTTGAGTCAACTTTACTACTTTGGGCTGATCATAAACACATTGCTCCTCTTTAAAAAGAATTTTTTTCTGTAGAAACTTGGCAGACTTCAGTACAGGAACAGTCTATTCTTTACAATTAAATTTAGCAACGACTTATTCTGGTTAGTCTGAAAGAAAAGGAGAGAATGAACTACTAAGAGGCCTTTCGTGTACTTTAATATTTCAAAACATGTTTGGTTTGGCCTAATTTGAATCTTGTGGACAAGTAGACCAGAACTTGATTCAAAAAGAATAAATACCATTTCAAACAGGCTGAATTCTCAAACATAACCTCAGAAGGCGATTCAGAGTAAGTATTTCTCATAATTTTTATTTTTACCTCAAATTAAATACTAAAGATGCATACGGCAAGTCTCATAAAGCATATATACGGCCACGCATGTGTACTTTTGAACAGCCTGCAACCAAGAAACCAAATTAAAATTTTGCTCAAGAGCAATCAAGTATACAAAAAAGGGATATCAAAAGAAAGAAAAAAAAATCCCTATTTGTCTTTTAACACACCCCACTGTGCCCAATGACCAGAAAATAAAAAATTCTGTGTTATAATTTCTGGCTAGAATAGAGGTGAGCTAAAGATGAAGTGTCAAACTGGATTTCCATCTTACCTTGCTTTACTCCAACAGGTTCAAAGACTTTGTAATCTTTACATTAATACTGAATTATCTTTTCTTTTTTTTCCAAAAGGGAACCTATGAAACTATTTTAAAATAAAAACAGTAAGCCATGCCGCTAGGCAACCTGTCTTCTCATGGTCTATCTCATTCAAATCAGACATACCTTTTGCTTTGCCTTTACTGAATAAAAGTTTAACTTTGATTTGGAAGACAACGTACCCATTATTAGCCGTCTGACACTTTTTGCAGGTCACAGAGTCTATCAGTTCAATTCGCTGATTATGACCGCTCACTAAGAAAGCTTGCCATTACCGCTCATTTTATAAGCGTTGGCAATACCTAGAAATACAGCAAGGCTGGTGAATAAGGAGTCGAGGGGCGGGGGAAGAGGGAGCGAGGGAGGAAGGCAGTCGCCACCTCAAATCCACGCCGGACCGGGAACCTCCAGTCCACAGCGCGATCCCTTGCCCTCCCCAAAGTGGACCCGCTACATTTTCCCAGACCCTCCCTCCACCCCAACACCCACCCCCGCTAACCCAACACAGCACTCACCCTTCAGCGAAGTCGGCACC
>SJYX01023517.1:98479-118454 GCA_006410675.1 Oreotragus oreotragus | reverse complement strand
TTTTTTGTACAGTTCTTCTGTGTATTCTTGCCACCTCTTCTTAATATCTTCTGCTTCTGTTAGGTCCATACCATTTCTGTCCTTTATCGAGAGCTCATCTTTGCATGAAATGTTCCCTTGACATCTCTAATTTTCTTGAAGAGACCTCTAGTCTTTCCCATTCTGTTCTTTTCCTCTATTTCTTTGCATTGATCACTGAAGAAGGCTGTCTTATCTCTTCTTGCTATTCTCTGGAATTCTGCATTCAGATGTTTATATCTTTCCTTTTCTCCTTTGCTTTTCACCTCTCTTCTTTTCACAGCTATTTGTAAGGCCTCCCCAGACAGCCATTTTGCTTTTTTGTATTTCTTTTCCATGGGGATGGTCTTGATCCCTGTCTCCCGTACAATCTCACGAACCTCATTCCATAGTTCATCAGGCACTCTATCTATCAGATCTACTGAGCCCATTTAGTCAACTATCTTTTGTTAATTTGGCAATATTTCATAAGGTTGGGCAAAGAACTATTTAACTTATAGGGGCTGAACCACTTCCAAAGTTTGGGCCTAATACAAGTATCGGAGAAGGCGATGACACCCCACTCCAGTGCTCTTGCCTGGAGAATCCCATGGACGGAGGGGCCTGGTAGGCTGCAGTCCATGGGGTAGCAAAGAGTCAGACACGACTGAGCGACTTCACTTTCACTTTTCACTTTCATAGATTGGAGAAGGAAATGGCAACCCACTCCAGTGTTCTTGCCTGGAGAATCCCAGGGACAGGGGAGGCTGGAGGGCTGCCATCTATGGGGGTCACACAGAGTCGGACACAACTGAAGCGACTTAGTAGCAGCAGCAGTACAAGTATACTCCTGACTGAGTCATTTTTGTATCTTCACACCCGAGGACAGAATGGAGCACATCAGAGAAGTATTTCTCAGTTGAATGAACAAATAGAAACCATACTTATCATTCAAGATCTGGTTCAAAAATCTACTTCCACGAAGACTTTTTTGGTTACCAAAGACTGAAGTGATTTCTGAAGAGTGAACTGTTCATCACTGTCGATTTAGCTTCCCAATAACAATGTATGTTACCTTACAGACGTGCTTCCTGCTCAAAAGGACACTAAGCAAATGTAACTGGTAAACGTGCCTCAAATCCAGAAAACCAAAACATTTCCTGACATATATTTGGAGGTTCCCATTGCTTCTGAGGCTCAAGGAATCTCAAAAGCAAGGAACAGGGATAAAATCCCTCTTTATAGAGTTCTTACTAATTCCTGATCCAACTGCAAATGGAATGCAAAACACCAACTGTGATGCAGGCAAACAGCCAAGAGGGTTCTGGCCTCGGGCTTTGCATGCTTTGATCAAGTAGATTGCTTTAACAAGTAGTCTCCAGAAGGCCCCTGTGGAAGCCAAAAGCACGGTGGTGGGCACTAAGTCTGACTGATCAGTTCATTCAACACCCTGATTCCTATTTATTTGTTGAGCACCTATTTACCTCTAAATAATAAACCATGAGCCAAGGATATAAAAATGAGTAACACTGCCTCTGATCTCAGCAGAATTCTCCCATTAGGAGAGACTGACAGGAAAAATACTTATTAAGCAATATAAGAAATATGAAAACAGATGAGCACAGCACGTACTACAAGCATTCAGAAAAAATACCTAACTCAGCTGAGAGTCTCAGGATTTTTACAGAGTAATTAATATTAGAGTTAAGTTTTGCAAAATGAATAGGAATTTTAGCAGATGTCAAGCCAGGAAACAGTATTCTGGACAATGAAAAACAGTCTTGGCAATATAACTGCACACCTGGAACAACCACTGCTGTTAACATCTTAATGTGAATTTATTCACTGTGTAATTAGGTCACTCAGGAAAATGAAGGCCCTGGAAAAGAAAGGCACACAACAGAGAAATCTTAAGTGGGGAAGAGGCTAGATGCCCCAAGGATGCTGTGATACTGAACATCCTTGTAAGGGACTGTGGGCAGCTCACGCTCCACACAAAGTGTGATGAGCAGGCTGAACCTGGACATTGGATTTGCTCTGAGAGGTAACCCTTCCTAATGCCCACAAAGGCACTACAGAGTCAACTGCAGCTCTGCCAGTTAACACAATTTGATTGCCATGCAGAAAACAGAGGAGAGTGGGGACAAATACCAACAGTTTTATCACTGAGATAAGCCCAGCCCTGAGAACACAGGCTCTGCCAACCCCAAGGGAGTTGCCCTGGTCTATTGTGATCTATTTCTTATAACAGTCAAGTAGGAGAAGGCAATGGCACCCCACTCCAGTACTCTTGCCTGGAAAATCCCATGGAAGGAGGAGCCTGGTGGGCTGCAATCCATGGGGTCGCTGAGGGTCGGACACGACTGAGCGACTTCACTTTCACGCATTGGAGAGGGAGATGGCAACCCCTCCAGTGTTCTTGCCTGGAGAATCCCAGGGATGGGGGAGCCTGGTGGGCTGCCGTCTGTGGGGTCGCACAGAGTCAGACACGACTAAAGTGACTTAGCAGCAGCCGGGATGTGTTGGTGTGTGGACCACTGGCTGCTCACGGCCACTGGGGCTCCTTCAATCTGAGGCATTTCTCCTGTGAAACATTCCTTTCTTACCATCATCTTCTGTCATATTGAGTAACATGAGGGTTTAGGGTTATGGGTGTCCCCTTCCCGGGACATGGTGGCTACAGACAGAAATAAAGCAAATGAAAAACTTGAAACAAGCAAAACAAAGAGTGGTGAGTACAGTATGCATTTACATCGTGCAGTAGCTCAACTTTAAAAGAGAGGTGGCAACACTTCTCTTCCTGTTTTATTTAAGATCCAGCTATAAATGGTCTGAATGTCCTTGTATGGAGGGTTTTGCAATTCTTTAGTTTAAAAAAAGTACTGGAGGCCCAAATTTGACCATGAGGTCGAAACTCTCTATCTCCCTAATGGAGAGAAAGGAGAGAGAAGAGCAAGAGCATGTCCTCTTTCATCTTCACAATTTAAACCAGTAAAAATCAACAATGGTCAAGTCTCTGTCCTTCTTACCAAGAGCGTTTGTCAATAAAATTGATTATTTAAACCTTTTTATTCGTAGGAATCATGATTGTTGGGAGAAATATCAATAACCTGAGATATGCAGATAACACTACCTTTATAGAGAAAAGTGAAGAGGAACTCAAGAGCCTCTTGGTGAAAGTGAAAGAGGAGAGTGAAAAAGCTGGCTTAAAACTCAACATTCAGAAAATTAAGATCATGGCATCTGGTCCCACCACTTCATGGGAAATAGATGGGGAAAGAGCGGAAATAATGACAGAGTTTATTTTTCGGGTCTCCAAAATCACTGCAGATGGTAACTGCAGCCATGAAATTAAAAGATGCTTGCTCCTTAGAAGAAAAGTTATGACCAACCTAGACAGCATATTAAAAAGCAGAGACATTACTTGCCAATAAACGTCCATCTAGTCAGAGCTATGGTTTTTCCAGTGGTCATGTATGGATGTGAGAGTTGTAGTATAAAGAAAGCTGAGCACTGAAGAACTGATGCTTTTGAACTGTGGTGTTGAAGAAGACTCTTGAGAGTCCCTCGGACTGCAAGGAGATCCAACCAGTCCATCCTAAAGGAGATCAGTCCTGAATATTCATTGGAAGGACTGATGCTAAAGCTGAAGCTCCAATACTTTGGCCACCTGATGAAAAAAACTGACTCACTGGAAAAGATTGAAGGCAGGAGGAGAAGGGGACAACAGAGGATAAGATCTGACTCAATGCAGATGAGTTTGAGCAAGCTCCGGGAGTTGCTGATGGACAGGGAAACCTGGCGTACCGCAGTCCATGGGGCTGCAACGAGTCAGATATGACTGAACAACAGAACTGAACTGAACTGATTCGTAGGAAAGTTTGAGAGCAATTGATTTCTCCTTTTACTAATGTCTGGAGTACATAGGAATGTATAAGGGTTCTCCTTGACACAACTGGAAACTCATGGCTTCTAGTATCTCCTTCCCAGTCTGCCATGTAAAAACTCTGTAATGCTTGTCACCTAACACTGAGAGCTGGTAAAACATATTCAGGCAATTCCTCTTGAGAGGCAAAAGGAGTCCAGAGAGCAAGATGAGGAACCAGAGTGTGAAGAGCAGAGAATGAATGATGCACAAATCTAAGGATCTTTGGCAAAGAGAGAAATCAAAGGAAGAATCATTTTTACTCAAGATTAATCAATCACTAACATCTCTGTTGACAGAGAGAACCATCATCTATTCTGATGAAATGAAACTCTCTGGCCCCACACACTATATTTTACAAATTAGGATTTCCAATATTTTCAAATGGGGGAAACAACACATACTCTTGTAACAAAAGTAGAAAAATATGTCTTTCTATATAGAAAGATACGTCAACCTTACGAGAAGGTAGCTCTCCACAAAGAGGAAAACAGGATGAAAATGAAGTGAGTTTGTCTACAGCGATAAAAGAACTTCCTGACTAGTAATTACACCCTAGCAGACCGTGAAGGTAGCCTAGAGCCCTCTTAGGGACGCTGAACAACGCCAACGCTGAAAAGCAGCTCTATATACACCCAATAGAAGCCCTGTGCCTACCTCCTGCTCAAAAGATACTGATTCAGTGCTTTCCTGAACCAGTATAGGGTCTTCTTTTTCTCAACGACTCATTCATCAGGGCTTGTAAACTGATGGCCAAGCAATTACACCTAACCTCTGGGAGGATTCTGCTCAGTCCCCACTGGGATTTAGAAGTATTTGATTCTGAGCATCTTTCAATGGGCCCCACACTCTCTGGTTTGCCTTGGTCATCATTGCTCCTCACTGTCCTCACAAATATACTTTCCTGCCTGCTCATATTTACGTGGCAGTTTGGCCTCTCACTCCTTTAATGGTATTGACTGATTAAATGAGCACTGCACTTACTTATCCTCTGTCCTAGGGCCTGAATTATGCTCAAGTTTCTTAAGTTTCTATCGTTTAAGACACGGAAATCACCATCCATGACAACTCCCTCAATCTCTCCATCCTACAGACCAAGTTTTTTCCCAAGGAGGACAGAATATAGTCAAAGCTCACGCACAGTTCTCGGATCTCAAAGCAAACACAATTGCCACTGAGTTTCAACGAAAGGTATGAAAAGGAATCTCATAATTAATTAACCAGCCAATTCTGTGCTTTGTGGAGGCGCTATGCTGTCCACTAGGATGTTACCCATCAGTGCTTACCACTGATCCCTGGGAGAGACCTGGTTCTAACCCTGATGCTGGATCTCCGTTTCCATTCTCAGCCTGCATCATTCTCCTCTGAGTCAGGACCACCACCTTTTTGCATTCCACCTACAAGAAAACTGCTCTGTGTCATTCTCATTCCCTTTTTTCTCTTGTAACTTTCACATTTATGATCTCTTCCTTTACTTTCTAGCCACATTCAGAACGTTCCCAACTGAAGAAACTTCATCAGGGCCAGCTACATGACATGTGAGCTGTGTGATTTGCCCAGTGCTTCTCACTCAGAGAAGCCCTGGGCTTAGTTTAAAGCTCTGCCGTTGCCATCTCGACATTCTTCATTGTTTTTGCCCAAGTGACTCGACATTTTCACTTTGCACTTTTAAATTACGTAACAAGTCTTGAACATCATTCCACCTGCCACCCAACTCATAAATGCCCTACATGTCCTGGATTATATTTGCTTGTCCTGGATTATATTATATTTGTTAGTTACCTGACCTGGATTATATTACCTTTGTTAAACAAACATCCGGTCACGCTAGGCTCCTGACAAATCTGTGGCTGTCAAAGACTGACTCATGAAGCTCTTCCCACAGTTGGCAGGTTCACACTGATCTGCTTTGTGGGCCCACTTATATTCGTCCATGAATGTTGACATTTATATTAAAAGTAGGCATCACTTCTTACTGTTGCAGAAGCAATGCCCCTCCTCCTGGACAAATGGCTGTGACAGCTTAGGAGTATAGAAAATGGAGAGTGGGTGGGTGTGACATGGTTTGGTCTGATGAGCCACTGATGCAGCCCCTCAAACTACACCCACCTGTGTTATCAGGAATAACCCCAGGTTCCCAATGTCCTGGCAAAACAGAAGAACTCGGGTACCAGCCTGGATCCGTGCTTCTTAAATTGGGGACGAGAAACCCAAGGGCAGTCAGCAGTGCGCTGTGTTCACAAAGTCACAGATGAAATGTCTAGAAAGTCGTTAACACTCAATGCAATTAATCTAAAAAAGTTTTTTTTTGGTTTTTTAGTTACCTGACCAGGGATGGAACCCAGGCCATGGTAGTGAAAGTGCCAAGTCCTAACCACTGGACTACCAGGGAAGGCTCTGAAATGTTATTTTTTAATATGGGAACGAATGTTTGAGAGCTTAATGTAAAATCTCTATTCACTTTTGTAAATATAAAACTTTAGAAGTATTTCCTTCTGAGATATCTGGAGCTTAGGCCCAAGTGCCCAGAGTTCTTCCTTCACTCTCCTCTGTGGCTAAGGACACTTGAGTGAAAAATTTGAGATACTCTGTTCTCCTTATGTCCAAAACTGCAACATGACAAGTTCTCAAAGAAAGACAGTCCTGTGGTCTATATTTAAAAGAAGGCAAATATCTGGTGGAAATAGATGTCCCTGAAATCCTATAAAAATGGCAGAAGTTGAGCTGCTCTCACTTTGGTAAAGCCCTAAGTAGAGGTCCAAAGTCACAGAGACAGGTAGAAGTCAGGGTGAATGCTATTCCTTACAGACCGCCACTAAGGTGAATCTGGTCCTGTGGGCAACAGAACAAACTGATTATCCCGACAAGTCTGCATTTCCAAATACTGTCTGAAAATATGACAAGATAAAGCCCATCTGGTTCTCACTCATCATTAACCACCTGGAAGTCCTGCAGTTCTTACCAAGGAAGTAGAATGACATGAAGCAAATATACAGGGGTAAGAGGAAAAGGTGATGGAAGAAGAGATAAGAAACCTCAGAGAACTTTCACTTGGGCTAAACTCAGAGAGCAAGATGAACCGAGAAAGTACCTTAAGACTCCCTCATGTTTCTCTCTCCTTTCACGCACCAGATCTCTGCATGTGAAGGCATATAAAGTCTCTATCATTTCCCCACTGACAACAGTCACTATCATAATTTTCTTTTCTTCAGTTTTTTTTTTTTTTCCTAAGAAGAACTAAGCAAGAATGCTTAGTGCCCATGATAGTCACTGGCAGTTAAGTGAATGCCATTTTGACCCTGGGACCTGCGTTTGGCACAAAGAAATAAATGCTCAATAAATGTGGAAATTTTTTAAGAGGCCAAAATTCCTGTTTTCTGGTGATAATTCTCATACATTCTTGCGTCACATAGAAGGCTCAAAAAAGAATCCTTTCATGAAGTTTGCCTTTTGTCACTTCTCACAGATGAGGATAAAACATAGCTGACAAAGACCTAGCCAATGAGAAAGGAGGCCAGTATCTTGGGTCAGAAATCACACTGAGACGGGAGCCAAGGACCCTTGGTTCTAGTTCTGATTCTTTACTAATTAGCAAAATTCTCCTCTTGGTCCCAGTAACCTCAGCTTGAAATCCAAGTTGAACTATTAAGACTTCTAAATTCCTTCCAAGTCCTAAAATCCTATTAAAGCAGCATTATTTTTCCACTGCAAAACAAAACTAGATAGAAGACTGTCAATTAGCAAAGAGCACGTTTTGATAAGTTTAATACACTCAGTTGAGAGATATCTCCCTTTCCTGTTAATGGGGTTGGGTTAGGGGGTGAGGGGCGGGGTGGCAGGAGCCATTCTAACAATGAAGTGATTCAGGAAATGTTTGCCAGAGCAAGATGAACTGGATTCTTAGGTGGGCAGCCTGTGAAAGGAAACAGAAACATTGTAGATGCTTCATTATACTCCAGAAAGGAGGGAAATCTTTCTCTGTTTCTTAAGGCCTTGACCCAGGAGAAGGCATTATAATTGATCTGGATAAATTACCAGCAATTAAAAGCTAATGTTTCCTAAGAAGGAAAAAAAGGCTATCTCAAACCAAAATATTTATTATGAGAAGGTAATTTTCCTGTTATCAGGGTTAAAAAAAAAAACCACCTCATTGTTACTAAATCTTTCTAGCCCAAGTGTATACAAATTTCTTTGGAGTCAAGCCACATTTCTCCCTATGAACCCATTATGTTGGCTGTTATTTTTGGAACAACTAGCTAATGAATATTATCCTGTGATGATACAAAATCAGAATCTCAACCTCTTGAATTCTTTCTTCATTAATATGCATAGCTCCCCTCTTTTCAGGAGGTGGGTGGCCATTATCATTAAAACAAGTATAATATCAAAGCTGAGATCTCTGTCTTCAGATACCCCGTCTCCTACATATTAGCATACCCACTGTGTCTTAGCAAAGCTCAAAAGAGAATTCCTGCATGAATACCGCCATTAGATGGGCTATAAAGGGCTTAATTAGTTAGAGTTCATGTGGGAGTCATTTTCTGAGTAGATGCTACAAGAGGAAAAATGCTGTATGGTTCAAAATCTTCAACCTCCCTAAGCCTTCTGTTTTAGATTGAATGTCTGCATCTCCCTATGTATCATATGTCGCATCTCTAATCCCCAGTGTGACAGTTATGGGAGGTGGAAATACTTGATAAGTATCTAGGTTTAGATGAGGCCGTGAGTGTGAAGCCCCCATGATGAGACTGCATGCTCGTGTCCTCTGTCATGCATGACTCTTTGTGACCTTATGGACTATAGCCCCCAGGCTCCTCTGTCCATGGGTTTTGCCAGGCAAGAATACTGGAGTGGGTTGCCATTTCCTTCTCCAGGGGATATTCCTGACCCAGGGATTGAATCCACATCTCTTGGGGGATTCTTTACCACTTGAGCCTTCAGGGAAGCCTTCATGATGGGATTAGTGCCCTTCTTAGAAGAGATACCAGAACATCCTCTCTCTGCTATATGAGGATATAGCAAGAAGGCAGCCTTCTACCATCCAGGAACAGGGTTCTAACCAGAATTCAACCATGATCTTGGACTTCCCAGCCTCCAGAAGTAAAGAAATAAATGCTGTTATTTAAGCCACTCAGCCTATGGTGTTTTGCTATAGCAGCTCCACCTAAAACAATTTACTTTCCTTATCTAGAAAATAATGGATTTGCATGGGATGATTTGAAATTCTTTCAAGCTGCAACCGTTTATGATAATAAAAGAAAAGACAGGCTACCAGAGCAGTATAATAAGAGAATTTCAAATTAATCACTGGCTCATAAAGACAGACATATCAAGTGATATGCTGGGAAGGCATAGTAAGAAATCAGAATAATAAGTGATCGCTGATAAAGCCTGAAAACAGAAACCACTATAAATCAATGAGCCAGGAAAGTGACTTGATAGAGCCACTATCTGAGGCATGGGAATTGAAATGTCTTAGTGAAGATTCTTGAGGCGGTCACAGTAGGCCAAACTTGTTCAGACCTATCTTATGCAGACTAACATCATCTGAGCCTCACACACTTGAACAGAGTATAAAGAAAGGCTGTGAAAACCAGAAGAAGGTTTCCCAGGGAGATCAACTCCATAGACCCTCACAAGCTTTTCTGACTGGGTAATGTCTCTTCAGTGCCTGCTTCCTGATCTATACTCAGTTCTCAGAGCTGCCATAACAAAATACTACAGGCTTGGTGGCTTAAACAACTGGGTTAAATTTACTTCTCATGGTTCTGAAGGCTAGCAAGTCCAAGATCAAGGTGCTGGTCCATATTGCTGGCAAGAGCCCTCTTCTTACTTTGTGGATGGCTGTCTTCTCATGGTATTCTCCCAAGGGGGAGAGAAAGAGACCAACAGACAGAGACCAAGCTCTCCAGTGTCTCTATATGGGTACTAATCTCACTGGACTAGGGGCCCATTCTCACGACCTCATCCCTACTTAACCTCCCCAAGGCCCATCTCCAAATGCCATCTCACTGGGGATTATGGGCTCAACATATGAACAGGGTGGGGAAAAACACAACCATTCAGTCTATAACATGCTTCTACATTCACAAACTTAAATTTTAAAAAGTCATTTATTCATTAGTGCCAATACTTGCATAAGTTTAAGTGCAGGCAATCAAATAAACTACTTCTACATAATTCTGTTATAATATTATAGACCAGAGCAAAGAAAAACAAGATCATCTACTGAAAGTATTTGTGAGATATTAAGATTAGACTCTTGCTTGAAAGGGACAGAGGGGATTCACATCCGATGCTACTCATCTTCCCCTTCTCACTTGTGTAAAAAGGGATTCTGGTTTCAACCCTTAAGCTTTTTCTCCTTCTTCATCCTTTAAGGATGATTTTGCCCATGTCAAATTATAATGCACAACTAGGAGGGAAAGAGTAGTAGAAGGTAAGAAGTGAATTAAAGGGACTTCCCTGGTGGTCCAGTGGCTAAGTTTCTGTGCTTGCAATGCAGGGGCCGTGGGTTTGATCTCTGGTCAGGGAACTAGATCCCACATGCCACAATTAAAGACCCTGCATGCTGCAATGAAGATCAAAGATCCTGCATGCCCCAACCAAAACGCTGAGCAGCCAAATAAAGTTGAATAAATACTTTAAAAAAAAAGAAAAGTGAATTAAAGACACACTCAGAACGACCAGCATGACACAGGGATTGGATCCAGTTACATTTGTCTGACTCTGTCTTACAAAGTGGATTTAAGGCCCCTAGAAGACTGGGACTACAGTGGTGACTGTCAAGAACAAGAAGAGTCTGGGATTTTACCCTACTTCCAGGCTAACAAGTTAGCCTTCTGCAGTTTTCAGAGATGCTGGCAGGAGACACAGAACTTCAGTTTCAGAGACAAAGGTCTTTATCACAAAGAGCACTGAAAGAAGCAAGACGTGCTTAGTCACTCAGTGTTGTCTGACTCTTTGTGACCCTGTGGACTGTAGCCCACCAGGCTCCCCTGCCCATGGGATGCTCCAGTCAAGAATATTGGAGAGGGTAGCCATTCTCCTTCCAGGGGATCTTCCCAACCCAGGCATCAAACTCTTGCATTACAGGCAGATTCTTTACTGTCCAAACCACCAGGGAAACTCACCACCAGCATATTTGTTTCAGTTCTCTTGCCCAGTCTCAAGGATGGCTCCAGATGAATATCAGAAAGCTCTGTGGTTTTACTGCAGGAGCGGAACTCTGAGTTTAGGAAACCTGAGTTGTTTAGAGTAAGCAGTGAACAGGCATGTCCTTAACTCAGGAGAATGACACCATCTTCCAAGACTGTTATACCAACACCCTTGAAAAGCAAGTCCAAGGAAAGGACAGTGGTGCCTTTCTTTCAAGACATGCAGACACAGGAGACATCCCTGAGGAATTACCTCCAAACAGTGACCACAGAGGCTGAAAACAGACTTTAGACAATGAGTTTCCCTCAGTTTCAATGGTCATCCTTTGTCCTGCCCTCCTTCCAGTCCTTTTCTCACACATGTGATATTCAGAGAAAATGAAGAAGGAAGCAAAGCCAAGGCAATGAAAATTATAAGTAATTCTTCTGCTACTGGTGGATCTGAGTAACTTGTACCCACCACAGCCTACTGCTGAAGTTAAAAATGGAAAAGACTATTTGGGGTAATCCAAACAGCATTTATCCTTTAGATTTCTACACTGAGCTGCCATTATGGACACAGATCTACTCGGAATACTCTCATAATCTGGAAGTTTCTAAACTTCAGCTGCCCTCAAAATGCAAAGTACAAAGATCTATGATCAATGCTACAACTTAGAAAACATCAACATAAGAAAAACTAGAGGGGTATCCCTGGTGGTCCAGTGGTTAAGACTCTGCCTTGCAATGTAGGGGACTCGGGTTCGATCCCTGGTTTGGGAACCAAGATCTCACATGCCAAGGAACAACTGAGCACATTCATCACAACTAGAGAGCCCATGAGCTGCAACAAAAGAACCACATGACGCAAAAAACATCTCACGTGCCTCAACTAAGACCCAACTTAGCCAAGTAAATAAACAAACCACAGTGAGGTATCACCTCATATCTATAAAAAAAAAGGGAAAGAAAACTAGAGAGGAAACAACATATAATATTCTTGCTGATAAAAATATCAACAAGAGTTTTTATTTTTTTATTTAACAGACTTAATAAACCAGAAGCTATGCTATTCAGTTCAGTTCACTTGCTCAGTCGTGTCCGACTCTTTGTGTCCCCATGAACCGCAACACGCCAGGCCTCCCTGTCCATCAGCAAATCCCGGAGTTCACTCAGACTCACGTCCATCGAGTCCGTGATGCCATCCAGCCATCTCATCCTCAGTCATCCCCTTCTCCTCCTGCCCTCAATCTTTCCCAGCATCAGAGTCTTTTCAAATGAGTCAGCTCTTCACATCAGGTGGCCAAAGTACTGGAGTTTCAGCTTCAGCATCAGTCCTTCCAATGAACACCCAGGACTGATCTCCTTTAGGATGGACTGGTTGGATCTCCTTGCAGTCCAAGGGATTCTCAAGAGTCTTCTCCAACACCACAGTTCAAAAGCATCAATTCTTTGGCGCTCAGCTTTCTTTATAGTCCGACTCTCACATCCATACATGACTACTAGGAAAACCATAGGCTTGACTAGATGGACCTTTGTTGACAAAGTAATGTCTCTGCTTTTTAATATGCTGTCTAGGTTGGTCGTACCTTTCCTTCCAAGGAGCAAGCGTCTTTTAATTTCATGGCTGCAATCACCATCTGCAGTGATTTTGGAGCCCCCAAAAATAGAGTCAGCCACTGTTTCCCCATCTATTTGCTATGAAGTGATGGGACCGGATGCCATGATCTTAGTTTTCTGCCATGCTATATGTACATATAATATATATATATATTACAAATAAGAAAGTAAATAGAGTCCTAAAAAATTAGGTTACTAATTATGGACCCAGGCAAGAATACTGGAGCGGGGTGCCATTTCCTTCTCCAGGGGATATTCCTGATCCAGGGATCAAACCTGAGTCTTCTGTACTGGGGGCAGATTCTTTATCCTTTGAGTCACTAAAGCATTTGTTAGACAGTAAGTGACACTTGAAATATAGATATCAAAAACTAAATGCTTCCACAGCCTACCAATTTGCCTCTGACCAGAAAGAAAAAATAAGATCATGCTCATTCAAAAAGCCAAAGGCTGTCACATAGTCAAAGTGAGACAACCATCGGAAAGGTTTTCCCTCAAGATCCTGTTTCAGACATCGTTCCTACTAACCTGGGAGGGTAGGTAGCTCCAAACGCTCTCTGTATCTGGCAAACACCTTCCTGAGAACTCTCATGCTTTTGAGGCTGAAACCAGGCAAAATGGGTAATAATAAAACTAAAAAGCAAGTATCAAGATCTAAAATGCTAACAAATATGAAGTCACAGGGAAAAACGAGACAAAGGCTCACTCATTTATTAGTGAAACCTGTAGAACCAGAACTGGCTTCAGGAAAATTCTATCAGAATTTGGTAGGTGCAGATGATTTTCCAGTGAACTGTCCCCCATACTTTATCTCCTTTCTTGTTGCCAAAGCAACATCATTATTATAATCCTGTTGTAAAACACACTGAATATGAGAATATATTCACTAGGATTAGCAGCCGTTTCTCTCAGAGAGTGAGGAAAGAAACAGCAGCTAGCAGTGCGGTTAATCAGTGAGAGGAGCAGAAGGGTTACTGCTGGACTTCTTGCTTGGAAACAAGAGTGTATTAGTCAGAGTAGGCCAGGCTCTGCGGTAGTGACAAAAAGAAATTCCATCATCTCAATGACTTGACACAGTGAAATTTTTTACTCATATATATAAAGTCTAATGCATGCATTTATGGCTAGGCAGCTTTCTTCTAGGTGGTAACTCAGGTCTTGTAACGATACGCTTTCCAACTAATGGCTTCAGAGATGACTATAGGAAATAAAGAGGACTGTGAAATGGGAGGTTTATTACAGGCCAGATTTAAAGGTGCCAAATAGGTGATACTCGCCTAAGTGGAAAAAGAGAGAAGACTGTAAATAAATCTCCCTTAAGATGGGTTTCCCTTTAATGACTTAAAGAAATTATCTACTCAGTTCAGTCACAGTCGTGTCCGACTCTGCGACCCCATGAATCGCAGCACGCCAGGCCTCCCTGTCCATCACAAACTCCCGGAGTTCACTCGGACTCACGTCCATCGAGTCCGTGATGCCATCCAGCCATCTCATCCTCGGTCGTCCCCTTCTCCTCCTGCCCCGAATCCCTCCCAGCATCAGAGTCTTTTCCAATGAGTCAACTCTTGGCATGAGGTGGCCAAAGTACTGGAGTTTCAGCTTTAGCATCATTCCTTCCAAAGAACACATGCATGGAAATGGCGTACATCACATCCACTCACATATTCCAATGACCAAAACTGGACATATGTTCTATCCATCTCATTGTCTCTGTCAGCAGGGGTCAGCCAAACAACTCTGCTTCTTTCAGTTCTTGGCACATCTGGGTCAGAGGTCCACATATTTGTGTTTGCACTGTATTTCCTCAATAAATCCTGGGGTCCTTTGCAGCTCGGTTTTGACATTGTGTCACATTCAAATAAACACCGTGAGGCAACAAACACCCATTTTATTTTCCAATTCTTCCTCAATCTTTATAAAATGCCAAAGGGGAGGTATACTATATATTTTTCAAAATGTATTCTCAGAATGTTCTCTCATCACTGTTCCTCTGAATATCTTCCACACAGAAAACATTCTCTGAAATTCTCCTAATCTGAAACCTCCCTGCCTCAAAAGTCCCCTGCCATACAGTCCATGGCCTCTCTGTCGTCTTCCCCACTCCGATTATGTTGTCCATCACCCTGGCCTGCCTCACTTCTTTAGCATTCTTTTGGCATGCCAGGGAAAGCTACTGGCTGACCTAGTGAAAAAGAGTCTTATCCTCAAAGAAAGAGCTGGCAGTGGTAGATTGCAAATACTCCCATAATTATAATTTACTGTAAATGCCAAAAGCATTTAAAGCAGGGGAAGCCAGCTTGCCTCCTAAATGGCTATAAACTTGGGAAGACCAGGGGGGTTAAAAGTCTAATTTAACTGAAATCCACTTATATTTGTCGAACTTACTCTTCTCTGTGCCCACAGCTTTTAGCACAGAGAAAATTCCCTAATGCCTGCAGAATAAAGGCAAATGGATCTGTGGCTAAAACAAACGTGTCAGAAGCACCATCATCAAACCTTGACCCAGTAAGAAACATGACGACCACTTGAGTCCATGAGGCTCCAAACTAGCCATCAAGTTTAGAGAACAAATTTTCCCAGCGCTGCTCAGAAATTATCCCAAGTTAATTGGTATGTCTGGAGAGAATGGGTTTTAAGCCATTAAAGGGAAATCAATCTTAAGGACTATTTATGGTCTAGAATATGGTAATTGCCTTCTCTCTTTGTCTCCTTAGTTAAGGACCACCAGCATGGCAAGGTCTGATCAGTTCTCCTACCTCCAGGCAAACTTTCCCAAGCCCAGGCCTCAGCAAACAGCACCTTCAGCTCTTTCATCACCAAGCCCTCAGGATGTGCTTCACCCAGCTCTATCACTCCATATCTGTGTCTCCCCTCTAAGGAGACGCAACCCTCCAGTCGAGCAGGATGATGGAGGACGAGCTGTGTCCACACTCCCTTCACCAACCAGTTTATCATCATACACAGTCTGCACTCAAAACATCCCCAAATTCAATAATGGTGGTTAGAAATGATGTAAAATTATATTACTGCATATTATATATACACATATACCCGTATATCTGTGTGTATATAGTTAAATTACAAGTAAAGAATTTTATCAAGTCTAAGGCTTTATTTTGCATGCAAGCCCGCAAAATACAACAGAATCACTAGAATCTTTCGCTCTTGTTTTCATTTTGAACAGAGATAGCTCAAAGTATAAAAGATAAGGTGGGGTCAAAGGAGATAGTATGATCTTTTCTTTTTTCATTGTATTTGTTGTCGTCGTTCAGTCACTAAGTTGTGTCGGACTCTTTACGACGCCATGGACTGCATCACACCAGACTTCCCTATCCTTCACCATCTCCTGGAGTTTGCTCAAACTCATGTCCATTGTGTCGATGATTCCATCCAACTATCTCATCTTCTGTCACCACTTTCTCCTCCTGCCCTCAATCTTTCCCAGCATCAGGGTCTTTTCCAGTGAATTGTCTCTCTGCATCAGGTGGCCGATGTATTTGAGTTTCAGCTTTAGCATCAATCCTTCCAATGAATGTTCAGGGTTGATTTCCTTTAGGATTGACTGGTTTGATCTCCTAGCTGTCCAAGGGACTCTCAAGAGTCTTCTCAGCACCACAATTTGAAAGCATTAATTCTTAGGCGCTCAGTCTTCTTTATGATCCAACTCTCACATCCAAACATGACTACTGGGAAAACCACAGCTTTGACTAAATGGACCTTTGTCAGCAAAGTGACTGCCTTTTAATACGCTGTCTAGGTTTGTCATACCTTTCCTTTCAAGGAGCAAGTGTCTTTTAATTTCATGGCTGCAGTCACCGTCTGCAGTAATTTTAGAACCCAAGAAAACAAAATCTGTCACTGTTTCCACTTTTCCCCCAACTGTTAGTCATGGACTGATGGGACTGGATTCACTGTACTAACTCAGATATTTCTTGTCCTAGTCTTGGAGCCAAGATTAAGTTTGATTTATGGTATGAACGTGAAGTTAAGGAATAAAGGGTCTGTCTAGAATCTTACAGTGCTTGCTCACCCTGTGAGATGGGGAGTGCCACCTGCAGTATTTGTGCTAGGATGTGCATCAAGTCCTTGCCAACCCAGGCACTAGCTACCATAAAATGTGTGTGCCATATTCACAGGATGCTAATGTCGAATGGAAACATAATTCATGCACGAGAACAAGGACATCACCATTCTGGATTATTTGCAAGTGATTGATCCATGAAGGAGACTCTTCCTAACTTCATGGCCTACCCAGGGGTAGAACCAGTTACACTCAAAATATTTCACAATGCTAATGGTGTGGCATGGGGGCTGACGAATCAGAACAGATGCTGGTCCATTCTAGTGGCTGGAATGGGGCCAAGGAAGCTAATCACTGTGTGAGCCATTACTTACTAGTTGCCAAGTAGAGGAAGATGTGGAATATTCTAGAGGTGAGGCTCTGATGGCTAGTTTGACAACATCAAGAGAGTGTCTTTTCTTTCTGTCTAGCAGCAAATTATAGCACTTTTTTGGTGGACTATAAATTGGTGAGAAAAGATAGGGAGACACTCATCCTAGCCAGAGTGAGTTAGTTGCTCAGTCTTGCCTGACTCTTGGCGACCCCATGGACCGTAGCCAGCCAGGTTCCTCTACCCATGGAATTTTCCAGGCAAGAATAGTGGAGTGGGTTGCCATTTCTTTCCCCACTAGCCAGTGTGGGATCAGCCTATTTATTAGTCTTCCAAACATTTTGCATCTTAAATTTTAGCCAATGGACAGCACCGATTTCAGTACTGCACTTGTCAGTACTGCCCCAGAAGTGTCTCCTTGAAGCCCATGACTTAGGAGATGGAGACTCAGACATTTCTGGTTAAAAATTCAAGCAACTATGTTACCCAGTAGATTAGCCTCCATTGCTCTCTTTTCAAATAGGTGAGTAATGAATCAACTCATCACCTGGTCAGGCATTCTTAGAACAAGATTGAGAAATACGAACTCCATTGGTTGGCTGCAGCATTCCTGGAGGCCTGGGCTTTCATCCAGTGAACATTTATCATCTTTTTGTACCTCAGAAAACAATAAGTCTTCATAACTGTGGATGTTTATAAATACGTTCTTACTTAGCATTTAAATGAGCACTCTCAAAACATTCGATCTGTATTTCACGTGACCCTGAAATCAAAGTTCAATTTTCCTTCTCCTATATAGGTAGGTAAGATACTTGTGCTTTCATCTGACTGTTTATAAATTCTTTCTTTCATTTTGATTTTTTATATCTTCTTATTTTACTTTCTCCATAGCGTCTATGCTCTTATGCATACAGAAAGCATTCTTAATTAGTACCAAGCTTGAGATTTGGGAAATAACATTGATGGCTTCTGAATTTGTTTTCCTCTAATATTTTAAATCATTTGAAAACTGCATCTAATAATGTAGTGTGAAATACAGAATCTGCATTTTTAGTATTTGTTTATATTCTTAACTGCTCTCAGACACCCTTTAAAACACAGACTACATCAAACTTGTCAAAGGAATTAGGAGTGTTATTTGAAAAGTTGATACTTTTAGAGTGAGTGACGGCAAAATAACTGAATGACAGCAACATAATTGATTAATTCAATAAATTCAGCCTATAAAATAAGCCCATTTGGAATATTCTATGGAATAGACATCTACATATTTCATGTTCAGCCAATCATCTGATCATCAGCAATGAATTAAAGGAGAAAAATAACCCTTAAGAAATGGCTTTGTAAAGCATATTTCTAGATGTCTTCCCCGAGGAGGAATAATCTTTTATTCAATCTGGCTGATATCTTTAGGGTCACTGCATTTGATGAAATGATGAAAGAAAAAAAAACATGGGATTTTACCCAAGGCTGGGAGCCACGGAGAACTACACCCTGAGACTGGACACACAACACACTTCCTGAATCTTTCTTAAGGCTACTCTATAAACTCAAACATTTTCAAAGTAGCATTCAGAGGAGTATGAGACATCACATGCCTGACTAATAGTGCATTCCTGTAGGGTCTAGTGACTCCCCGCTCTGCTTCCCACGTCAGACATAAACCCACAGTGCAGACATTAACAGCCTGGCCACCTCCTCTGCTCCTGAAACAGTAGTAACACTGTGTATTTTCCTGTGATAAAGGGAGAGAGACCAAGTTATCATCCACTTGACAATCTTATCCAGCTAGCAGGAAGCCATTCCATTTCTCTAAACATTCACAAACATTTGGTCTTATTCCACATCCACCTAAAACTTAGCCTTTTTTCTCCTACCAAGGAGAGCACATTTTCATTTAATGCTAACCTTGTTCCTGTGATGGCTCCATGTCCAACCCACCCAGCCAGTCACAGAGTCCTAACTCTCTTTGCTCCTAATTTCTCCCATCCACTCCCTTGTCTCTGTGCCCACTGCATGCATGCATGCTAAATTGTTTCAGTCATGTCCGACTCTTTGTGACTCCATGGGCTGTAGTCCACCAGGCTCCTCTGTCCATGGGATTCTCCAGGCAAGAGCACTGGAGTGGGTTGCCAATCCCTCCTCCAAAGGATCTTCCAAACCTAGGTATTGAACCCATGTCTCTTATTGGCAAGTGCGTTCTTTACCACTAGCGCCACCTGGAAAGCCACTCTGTGCCCATTGCCACTGGCTTATTTCAGACCCTCCTCATCCTGCCATACCCCACTCCAGCCTACTTCTCTACTTAATCCTCCTGCTGCCAGAAGGATATTTTTAAGCTTCAATCTTGAAATAATTTTAGACTCACAGACAAGTTGCAAAATCAGTACAGAGATTCCATATACCATCCATCAAGCATCCAATAATATTAATTTCTTCTGTGACCATAGTACAATTACAGATGAATTTTTTAAACCATACTCTAGTCATTTCATTTCTTAGTTTAGAATCCTCCCATTGGTCCTTTACACCTTCAGTTCAGTTCAGTCACTCAGTCGTGTCCGACTCTTTGCGACCCCATGAATCGCAGAACGCCAGGCCTCCCTATCCATCACCATCTCCCGGAGTTCACTCAGACTCACGTCCATCGAGTCCGTGATGCCATCCAGCCATCTCATCCTCGGTCGTCCCCTTCTCCTCCTGCCCCCAATCCCTCCCAGCATCAGAGTCTTTTCCAATGAGTCAACTCTTGGCATGAGGTGGCCAAAGTACTGGAGTTTCAGCTTTAGCATCATTCCTTCCAAAGAACACCCAGGGCTGATCTTCTTTAGAATGGACTGGTTGAATCTCCTTGCAGTCCAAGGGGCTCTCAAGAGTCTTCTCCAACACCACAGTTCAAAAGCATC
>SJYX01023517.1:32711-98376 GCA_006410675.1 Oreotragus oreotragus | reverse complement strand
GTCCCAGGGCTGATCTCCTTCAGAATGGACTGGTTGGATCTCCTTGCAGTCCAAGGGACTCTCAAGAGTCTTCTCCAACACCACAGTTCAAAAGCATCAATTCTTCGGTGCTCAGCCTTCTTCACAGTCCAACTCTCACATCCATACATGACCGCTGGAAAAACCATAGCCTTGACTAGACGGACCTTTGTTGGCAAAGTAATGTCTCTGCTTTTCAATATTCTATGTAGGTTGGTCATAACTTTTCTTTCATGGAGCAAGCGTCTTTTAATTTCATGGCTGCAGTCACTATCTGCAATGATTTTGTAACCCCAAAAAATAAAATCTGACACTGTTTCCACTGTCTCCCCATCTATTTCCCATGTAATGATGGGACCAGATGCCATGATCTTCGTTTTCTGAATGTTGAGCTTTAAGCCAACTTTTTCACTCTCTTTCACTTTCATCAAGAGGCTCTTTAGTTCCTCTTCACTTTCTGCCATAAGGGTGGTGTCATCTGCATATCTGAGGTTATTGATATTTCTCCTGGCAATCTTGATTCCAGCTTGTGCTTCTTCCAGCCCAGCATTTCTCATGCAATTTAGAGTAATGATGATATGAGATTAACATTAACATGCCTACAACACAAAGTAAGGAATATAGATTTACCTCTCTCTCTGTCTCTTCCTCAGTCTCTCTCTCCTGCACCTCTTGCACTATTCTAAATTTGATTTAGTCATTTCTCTTGCATTCTTTATAGTTTTAGCATTTTTATAAACAAACAATATATTGTTTAATTAGGTTGTTTCTGAACTGTGTGTAAATGACAGATAACAGTATGAATCCTTTAATATCTGTCTTCTTTTGCTCAACACTGTATTTTAAATGCATTCATGTTGTCAAGTATAGCTTTAGTACATTTACTTTTACTACTCTATGGTATTTCACTTATAGAATATAAACAATATTTAGCCACTCTACTGTTAACTGGTGTTTGATTCAGGTCTAGTTTGTAAATATATTTTGGGGCTCATCTTTTTCTTGTGTTATTTATCAATGTCATAATGATCCTGAAGAGTTCTTTGTATTGTGGATGATAGTGTCTGAAGATGGCCACAGCCAATGCATCCTTATCTGGTTTCAAATACTGCTGAAGTCATCAAGAGATGGCTATTTTCCCTTTGTTAGTATCCAGACTGGCTTTGTGATGAGTTTTGGTCAACAGCATCCAGTGGAAATAAGACCATGTCTGTCCCATGTCTAGGTTTCAAGATGTCTGACTGTGTCTACATTCCCTCTCCCCTTTATTTTGCTATTATTCTTGAAAGATAGTTTAGCTGGGTATAGAAATCGAAGCTAAATTTATTTTCTTTCAGGACTTTGAGGATACAATTCCACTATCTTCTGGCTTTATCATTGCTTTGAGAAGTAAGCTACCCTTCAACTGTCACTCTTTGAAGGTATTCCCTTTCCTACCCCCACTCCTGGACACAGTTTCACGACGCTGTGACTTGATGAGAATTTCTTTTATTTACTTAATGTAATGTTTTTAACATGTATGTATTTTTATTTATGTAATTATTTATGCATGTGTGCATATAGGTATGCATGTGTGTACTGGGATTTGTTTGAGTTCTTTAAACTGTGATTTGTTCCTTTCATTTTTTTGTAGAAAATTATTAGCTATCATCTAAGAAAACAAATATTCTTCCTCGATCTCTTAGAGTTTCCAGCTTAATATGTCAAGAACCTCTTACTTGCTCTTGGTTTTAACTTACTCATTCATCATCTATAAGTTTTATGAAATGAAGTTCATTTTCTCCAAGATGATCAAATAATTTAAGAAGTGAGGTTGCTTGAGTGCTCTGCTTATCTCTTTAGATTACTCTAATATTTTCACCTGATAATTTACTACTATATGGATTTTAATATTTTAAGAATATTTTTATCTGACATTTGAAATTATTTTCAGTGATACAGTTTGTCCAAAGAACCTAGTCTGCTGTGTTGTAGAAAACAGAAGGGCACTCATCTATTTAAAAATTTTTATTTACTATATTTTTCATGTCCATATGTTCAATTTCACACTTTTCAAATGTGTTTGGAAAAAATATTTATGTCTCATTTATGATGTTTTCTTTTCAAATCATTTTTCTGTTTCTTTAATAAATTAAATGAAATATTTACATGCATGTCATCATATCAGTATATGAAATACTTACAGATCTGATCGCTAGGACTGTTCCTATGGGCACTCATAAATCTTATTCTCATAATTTTTCAGTGGGAGCTAATTTCCTGGGAACTTTATCAGTAGAAGTAATTGGAAGCCTAGTTTAATATAGATTTCATTGGAAAGCCTTTGTGTTTACTTCTCCAAGGTCTTTTGGGATGTTTTCAACCCTGCATGACTAAATTAAATTTTCCTCTTGCTATTTTGTGAGTCATGCAAATATTATGAATTCCATCCACAGCTATAAATAAAAGCTTATACTTAGCACATTTTAAGGAGGATTTTTTTCTTCTCATGTTAGGACAGTAATTGACATGTGTAGCTCTTCTCTAACAGGTACATTTTCTCCAGAAAAATGAGTTTCTCTTCCTAAGAGCTAATCACAGGTTGCAGCTTCCTTCTTAATAGAGGAGTCTCTGATTTGAACTCTCATGTTGCTGGGGCACAAGCTTTCTCTCCTTTCTCTACACACATGACCCATCAAAACTCAGCCTCAAGCCCACCAGAAATGGACACATTTTTGAAAGCCAAACCCAACCCCCATACTCCCTTACCTCTGCAGAATTTCTTTATCTTCTTGTCTCTTATCATTCCTCTTACTTGCTCTTTCTTCAACATGCTATGAAAAGAGACGTTTCATGTATTTTATCTTCACTTTTACATCTGCTATGCTGGAAGGTATTTCTCTACACATCAGTGAGATATATTTTGGAAAATGAAACTCCTCCTTAAAAAAAACCCATCCCTACTTACCTTTCTTCACACTGCCTGACCTTTCCCAATACTTGTTTTTATATTACATTCATCATACTTACATAAACTCTAATCTCAGTGAATGTTTGGTGAAGTAAATTACTGCTGAAAGGTAAAAGTGTCAGTTCTTTTTCCAAATGGGTAATGTTTTATCAGCAAAAGATTCATACATAAAAAATTCTCCTTTGACCAGTTTTTAAGTTTTAACCTTATATCTATATACATATAAAGGTATATTACTCATTTGCAAAACTAACAAGTAAATCATTTTATCAGTTGTATATCTTGTATTATTTTCTGTGTGTTAACATGAAGCCACATATACCTTTAATTTATAAAAATATAAATATACATTTAGCTTCCTTCATTGATTATAATCTTAGTACTCTTCTCCTTATTGGCATAGTTATTAGATTGCATTATGGATTTAAGCAAGAGCTGCTTCTAAAATCTAAATGGGTTTTGGGAAGAATGAACAGTTGAAAACTCAGTATGATCCCTGACTTCACATTGTTAATCTCAGGTCAAAACCAACATTTGCTAACTGAAGAAGCTTCAGATATAACTAAACATGTGATTTATGCTCAGTCAAGTGCACACATGGCCAGTTTTATTCTGCTAAGACCTAAATGCATGTGGAGATTTTCCAGTAAGGTGTCTTCCCAACTACATCAGACAAAATTCTGAGTGGGCAGTGGGTTTCTGAAATGTAACAGTAGATGTTTAATGACATATCCTTTTCACTCAGACACGTAAAGAACCTGAGCCTGCCTCTACTCCCAGGAGTCAGTGAGGAGCAATAGAATGTCCCTCTTAGAAAGTTGTGTAAGCTGTGTAACACAGAAAACATTGAGTTTTCATAGAGTTTATTGAGGACATTAGTCCCAGAAAATGATGAGGATCCTAAGAAGAGACTTGGGGATTACTGCCATATATGTGCTTTCCATGGTTATCAAAGTGCCCAGTCTCAGCATATTTTAATTCAATATTTACAGTCCATAATTTAACTCAAACTAGAGTACATTTTTTAGAGTAATTAGAGTTTAAGAATCAAATGTCTCAATATATTCATCTGAAAAGGAAGACTTAGGTGGAATTATCCTATAATAGAAGTTTTCAAATGAGAGTTCGATGAGCCTGGGTGACTTCAGCTGATTGTTACATTTTCCCGCTCATAGCTGGGATGTAGGTGCTTGGCTAGCCATTTTCTAAAATAAGAAACACATGACTCTTCTCAGGTCCGAGCAATCATATGAGTATGAATTCAGTGCTGAACAGAATATTTCAAATTCTTACAATTTGCATTAGCAGGGACATTTTTTGATGACAATCTAATGGGAATTAGTTCAAAATCTGGTTTCTTGTTTCACTAAATCTAAATCATTCAGACAGTTGTGTTTGCCTCTCTTTAATACAAAAAAAAAAAAAAAAGCTTCTCTACGCCAACATCTCTCCTTCANATGATATATGTATATCAGTATATATGTATACTGATTCACTCTGCTGTACAGCAAGAAACTAAGCAACATTATAAAGTAACTATACTCCAGTAAAATTTTTTTAAATGAAAAAAAAAAAAAAAGCTTCTCTACGCCAACATCTCTCCTTCAGAAGCAAAAAAAAAAAAAAAGAAAAAAAAGCAGGCTTATAAAAACAAGGGTATTTTAAGACAGCCGTACTTGACTTTTCCTGCCTAAGTGAGAATTTCCTGTCGAGAGAGTTGACAAAGTGGGTTTGAGACAGCTTTCCTGTAATTAATTTTCTTTGTGTGTGAATTTAATACTGATGCAAAGGTGTTACTTATTTGACAACCCCGAGGTTTAATGTCTAACCATCCAACAGGAAAGGAAGAACATGACTTCCCAGAATTCCTCATTAATTAGCTTCCGTCCCCACTCCATGGTACTCATCCACTCATCGAAAACTGCTAATTGTTATCAATTGAATGATTTTCAGAATGCAACCAATACCGAGGAATAATATAACTCGTTTGACATTGCTTGTTGAACATCTAAGCGACAAGAAATATTCATATTTATGACTACAGACCAGATCTGAACTTCTTATTAAACAGGAAGGTAGTATTAGGTGGTAAAAAGAGCATTGAACTTGAAATAACAATGACTGGATTCTTATTTTACCTGATTGTGGGTAAATTAAATTACCTGAGGGCTGTATGTCAGAATTTCTTCAATGGCAAAATGCAGATGAAGTCAAAGTCTTTTTTAATGCTAAAAAAAAAAAAAAATAGGAAAAGAAATTATGGATTCCAAGGCACTAGTCAAATGCCATGGTTTTCTGTGATAGAATGAAATTGAAAGCTATGTATTTTGGAGGATCAAGACTATCGTGTTAAATATTTCTCCATGTTTGTCTTTAAGAATTGAGGGGAGAAATATAAGCATTAAACTATCAACATCTATTTTTTTTTTATTTTCTCCTTCTACTCAGTGCTTGGCTTTTATGGTAAAACTGAGATAATAATATGAAGGGTTTTGAATGAATGAGCATTAAGGGGCTGAAACTCTCAGAAAAGAATTTAAAAGCACTCAAAGGTGTACCACCATGTTATATAAATATATGTTGAATTATACCACCCTATTCACAGTACTGGTGCCACAATATTATTAAGTGAAATCTGTCTAAAAATTAGGAAAGCATCCTAAGTTTCTTTGTCTGCTCCTCTGCTCTTCCTCAAAGGCCTTCAGTGAAAATCCAGGTACTGTAGACAAACGTGTCTAGTGTTGAGGGCCCTCATCAGACCAAGAACCTTGTCATTTCAGCCAACTTCATCCAAACAGCCACTCTAGCTTCAAAATGATTCCAGGAAAATATCAGAATTACATCAATTTTTCTAGATGCTTATCCCTTTGAACCATGGAAATTTATTATTCCTTCATTTTCCACCTTCTTTTTTAAAGAAGGAAGACAGTGGGTAAAAGGAAAGGGGCATAGTTACATCTCTTTCTAACTTCTGAAATCCACAGGACTGTTTCTATGCTAGCTTATTATAGTTGTCATGAAAATGCATTTACTTATCTTTTATGCATGCCTTCCCTGCCCCACCAACTAAAATAAAGTTTGTATTTATTTTTCTGGAAATATCCAAAGTGGCCCTGGCTAAGCTTCAAATCTATTTTTCTATATGCTGTGGCTTTAAATTTCGCTGTCTGTACTTGGCAAAAGGAGATAACTGGAGTGAGCTCAACAATAACTGAACTTGAAAAAATGCAAGGGCAATGACTTCCTAAAAGTCAAATTATGATTTTCATTCGATGAATTGTAAAACCCTTTGATGATGCTAGTAAGGCTTCTTGGACTTATATTGCTTGTATTTTGAAATAATTGCTATGAATTATTTGTTTTACTCAGTGTTTAAACAAACAAACAAAAAGTGCATCGCTTCTGTTTGCATGCTGCATACGGCACAGAATTTAATTTACCTTTTCATTATAAATATTTCTGAAAAGTTATTGTTTCACATTTATGTCAATGACAAAACACTCCTTGGGTGAAGAAGTAGACAAGGAGGCTGTCACCTGTGTTTCAGCGAAATGATTTGATATAAATATTCACGATTANCGGCACAGAATTTAATTTACCTTTTCATTATAAATATTTCTGAAAAGTTATTGTTTCACATTTATGTCAATGACAAAACACTCCTTGGGTGAAGAAGTAGACAAGGAGGCTGTCACCTGTGTTTCAGCGAAATGATTTGATATAAATATTCACGATTAAATTTATCTGCCCAGAAAAGGCCCTGAAAAGTCATCTTCTCCATTTGTCACCTTTACCATGCTTAACATCTTTAATCATTTAAAGTAACTCAGGAAGACATTTTAAAACCATCTTTTCTTTAAAGAATTCAACCAATTCCTTAAGCAGTTGTCCAGTTTCTCCTCAAATAATCTTCTTATGTCTAACTTGAATTCTTCCTGGCATTTTTGGACTCATTTCTTTTTATGTAAAAGAGAGTAATCCAAGTTTTAAATCTATTCTTACGCTTTTGAAAATATATACACATATATCTGTCTCCACTCTTTTTAAGAGTTCCAATTATTTAAAAAAGCATGTCTACGTATCTCAAAAAGAATTGCTTAGAAATAACAAACAGTGATGTGTAATCACAATATTTGACCTTTGTTTTCAACACTGCCTTACATCAGGAGTGTTACTTAGGCGAGTTGCTCCATCCCTCTGGTCCTCAGTTCATTTCTCTACAGCATAAAGAGCTTGTTTCTCTGTGTGCTTATCAACTGTCACAAGAGAAAACACCTTGTTGGGTTCATTCACTGCTACAGCCACCTTGTCTAGAAGAGAACTAGGCAGTAAGTACTGCTATGGGGGTTATCTAATAAGAACCACACTTTTTATTTTGAGATCTGATAGTTTTGTTACATTATTTTTCTTCGGGATCCAGCAAATATATACCGTGAGTTTGCAGTTGATCACATTTTGCAGCTGAATTTTTGTGAGGAAGTTAATATAATTTGTCTTTAGGCAATAATGGTAGACTCTCAAAAGGAAATAAACATTCTTCAGGAAATTTAGCAATATCCCCTACAATGGAAATTTGTTGTACATTCCATTCTGTAACTTTTTAAAAACACAGTCACCCCCCCTACCCCCCGAGTATTTGTGGGGAATTGGTTCTTGGAATCCCCAAGGTGAAAGTGAAAGTGTTATTTGCTCAGTCGTGTCCAACTCTTTATGACCTCATGGACTGTAGCCTACCAAGCTCCTCTGTCCATGGGATTTTCCAGACAAAAATACTGGAGTAGGTTTCTGTTCCCTTCTCCAGAGGATCTTCCTGAGCCAGGGACCAAACCCAGGTCTCCTGCATTGCAGGCAGATTCCTTACCCTCTGAGCTACCAGGGAAGCCCCTGGTGCCCCCAAGTGTACCAAAATCTGTGGGTCTTTAAGTCCCATAGTCAGCCCACTACATCTGTATTTGCACATCTGAGAATTCAACCAAATGTGGAAGGAAAGTCCCACCATTGACTAAATGCTCAGATCCCTAATGTGTGAATATGGAAGACCAACTGTATACTTATTGAAAAAAAATCCATGTATAAGTGGACCCTCTCAGTTCCAACTTGTGTCGTTCAAGGGTCAACTGTGTAGCTTTATACGTTGGGTTTTTTTTTTTTTTCATGTAAAATAAAATAAAATTATGTCTTACTTTCCTGGAAAGGACTACACATTTCTAAATTGCCCAGGCTTCTGATCTTTATTTGTTTATTATCTAATAGTAGTGGAAGATGGACAAACGAATAAAGACAAATCCAGGGTTTATGTGGTAAATTGTCGAAGGAGTCGTCAAGTTAATGCACTGGAGGTTATGAGAGTTGAGACTGGACGTTCAGCTGACTCTGCCAAGTCGCGTCTCAGGGGGGATGATGGAAAAGTAGCCACGGGAATGGCATGAGGTTACTCGGAAAGTCACTGTGGTGAAGCTTACATCTGGGCAAAGAACAAGAAGGGACTAGGAAAACAAGAAAATTGTTTGGGGTGGGGGGGGAAATAATTTGTGTATTTGAGTCATGAAAGAGTAATAATTTATATTTCTTCTGCGTGTGTGTGTGTGTTCAGTCATTGGGTCTTATCCAACTCTTTGCAACCCCATGGACTGTAGCCCACCAGGCTCCTCCGTCCATGGAATTCTTCAGGCAAGAATACTGGAGTGGGTTGCCACTTCCTTCTCCACGGGATCTTCCCAACCCAGGGATCAAACCTCCAACTCCTGCATTGGCAGCAGGATTCTTTGCCACTAGCATCATATTTCTTCTGTGCTGCTGCTGCTGCTAAGTCGCTTCAGTCGTGTCCGACTCTGTGCGACCCCATGAACTGCAGCCCATTGGGCTCCGCCATCCCTGGGATTCTGCAGGCAAGAACACTGGAGTGGGGTGCCATTTCCTTCTCCAGTACATGAAAGTGAAAAGTGAAAGTGAAGTCGCTCAGTCATGTCCGACTCAGCGACCCCATGAACTGCAGCCTACCAGGCTCCTCCGTCCATGGGAGTTTCCAGGCAAGAGTACTGGAGTGGGATGCCATTGCCTTCTCCGTACTTTTCCTTTATTGCTAAATGTGTACAATAAATCAACAGAAAGAGAAATCTTTTTAATTAAAAGATTTTTTTCTGATGACACAAAAGTTTGCTTATTATTTCCTCTTAAAATTTTGAGCTATTATTAGCCCTATTTAATAAATACAGAAATTAAATCTAAAGGAAAGTTTCAGAAGCACATAGGCGTGAATATATAAAAGGTTGCCCCACACCATAGGGCAGCTGGCCGTTTTTTTCTCTCAGGCTTCACAGATATAAAACACTGTTTGAGAAATAAACTTTCTAACATTAAAACATTCTTTTTTTTTTTAACCAACTGTACTGTAATACTGTTTCAATTCTTCAACACTAGTCCTGTAACATTGTTTTTCACTATTCAGTTTATTAAGATGCTGTTTCCAGCCTTGCAGCTCCCTTCTTATTGCTGCTGTGACAAAGTTTGAGACTTTAGAGAAATTGTTAAATAGGAAAAAAAATAGAAATTAATGGTCTGCAGCAGTGAGAAAGCACTAGCAAATTGCTTCAGCTCTAGCAGATTGGTGTGTGTGAAAAGCCATGTAGAGGTCTGAGTTAGTCACCAGGCTGATAAAGGAAAGGCTTCCGATCATTGACAGCATTGCTAAGCTAGGTGCTGACTTCAGTGTAGCCACCTCAGTCTTCCTTGGAAGAACCAAACTTAAACGCTGGCAGGGACTCTGGCTTGAACACTGTCAGAAAATCTACTTACATATGCCTCTGTGACAGGCATCTGAGCAAACTAAGCTGATCCGCCTTCCTCAGTCTGAAGGAAGAGGGGCCTGAAAGTCTGGTATTTAAAACATGTGTCTTGAAACGCAAAAAGCAGAGTTAGCATGCCACTCCAAATGTACCTGTCAGGTCCTCCGCTCCAAAATGAACCTTTGGTTTGAGAGGAGAGCCAAACAGCTGTGTTGTCATATAAGGACAGGGACCCACCCCAGACTGGTGTTATAGTGTCGGGCAGGGTTCCCTGTGTATAATGCAGGGTGTTCATGACCTTTACGACAAGGAGACTCAGACAAAAGTCCTGGACAGTCTCACCAGCATCACTACCCTCAAAATGTCATCCTTGTCAATATTTTCATTCAAGGTATATGCCAACCCAAATAAGCTGAAAAAGTTGCTTGTTGTCCTAATCTGTACTGCCTTACTCTGCAGACAGGTCTATTAGTAAACAGGAGTAGATCCACAGTGACCTCTTCCCCACCCCCACTTAAAATTGGACTGGATTTCTGATATCTCTGCAATGTGTGCCCTGCCTCAGTTTATCATTGCATTTGACCCGTGCTTACTATGGAGGTTGTCTGCTGGCAGCTGAACCTGATTTCAGAAGTCAAACTCAACATTTTCTACTGTATCCCAGTTCCAATCTCACTCGATGCCTGGACCCACCTTCCCGCAACTCTCCTGGTGACTGACTGCTTCGTTATTAACAAGCTTCTTTGGAATGCCTGTGGACTGACCATGGCTTCCAGTGTAGCCTGTTTGCACCTTTGCACTGGAAACCATTGACTGACTTATACTTTCCTTCGCTACCAAAAACCCTGCATAGTAAAAATTTAGGGTGCTTATCTCTGCTATTCTCAGTCTAAGGAGAGTTTCATAGATGAGGGTTTTTTGGAAAACCCACAGACTAGAGACAAAGTTCACCTATAAGCTTGACGCCGGTCTGAAGGTGAAAACGTAAAGGCACCTTCATTATTTGTTTGCAGGAAGAAGAGTTTTAATCCAGCCAGTGTGAAGCAACTAGTGTTCTGGAAAATGAACCTGGGGAACTTTTCTTGGCATCGCGAGCTGAGCTAACCTGATACGCTGTGGGAAAGGATAGCATATTACTCTGGGTAAATGAGAACCACACAGAAAATAAAATTTTTAGGTTTTGCTTGGAATTGAAAATTGTTGAAGGTTGAAGACTTTAATGTAGGGAGTTTATCAACAGCAGCAGAATCAGTGGTTTTATCAGACTAGCAGTAAGGTCTGCAAAAAGGCACTTCCTGCTGATGAAATTATATAGCGAGAGATTTGGGTCCAGATTTCATACTCAGGAAGCCCTTGAAAACTTGTTTGCTGCTGTCATGCTAGGGGGAATTAATAGATTACAAATTAGCCACTAAAATTTTTTGAGGTATCCCCCCCAAAATACAGCATTTACCAACAGAACGGAGAGTCCCTCCATTTCCTAATAAAATATGAAACACTTCATTTCAGAGGAAGGTTGTTTGCAGCAGCTTCTGAAGCAATGTTTTATGTGGAGGAGCTACCTCATAAATGAGTGGAATCTGCCTGTAAATTAAACCTGAATTATTACCAGTAAAAGAGAAAGAGAATGAGTGGCAATAGGTAAAACAGATTGCATGCAATTACTTCTGTTACATATTTTGGGGTTTTGTTAATGAAATATAAAATCATGTATGCTTCCATACCGATACACTGTTCAAATTATTTTGCTCATGTTAAAAATGTTTTAAAAGGAACAAACAAATAATTTAGAGATTTAAATTATATACCTTTTGGGGGTTAATTTGATTTCTATACTCTTGTCTATTCCTACAAAAAACCTTTATTACCCAGTCATCAGATATTATTGAGCAAATGCTATCTATTTAAGTTGAGGGAAAATGGGAAGAGACTGGTAAAAGGGTACAAACTTTTGATCATAAGGTCAATAAGGTCTGAAGACTTAAAATATGGCATGGTGACTGTAGTTAATAATGCAGAAAAAAAGAGAAATAAAATTTTATAAGGCAGGCAAAAAGTAAAATGATCAGAATTGCTTTAAAGGATGCATTAAATTCAGCAAAGTCCATTTTAAAGCTATTGAATATATATATACATATATATATATATATATATATATAACAAAACTATGTAGTCAGACATGTTTTTCAAAAGTCAATTAATATGACAACAAAGAATATTCTAAAGGAGACACAGAAGCTAAATAATACTCTTCAGTTCAGTATAATATATTTCTATTACAAATAAGTTCCAAATAGTAAGGGAATTCAGAGGAAGTATTCCAAAAAAGGCACTTAACTCAGATGAAGAACTTCCAAAAGGAGATGACTTTTGGAATAGTGAACACAGCAAACATGGCATTCAAAACTATAAATAGGATTGGACTAGATCATCTGTAATAATATCATGAGACATCTGATTAGCAAAGTGTGCTGACACCAGAATATTAAGGACTCTTCATAAGTTAAAACTTTTTGCAAAAATCAATTAGGAACAAATAAATAATTGAAAGTAAAGGTGTATAAAAGAAAGCTTGGCTGAAAAACAGTGTGGAGAATTAATTGAAGGGAAGCTACATTGGAGCAAGGAGATGAAATATTGATAGAATGAGAAGAATTTTACAACTTGTAGCCATTTATTTTTAATGGTGTGTAGCATTGAACTTGGAGAAGGCAATGGCACCCCACTCCAGCACTCTTGCCTGGAAAATCCCATGGACTGAGGAGCCTGGTAGGCTGCAGTTCATGGGGTCGCTAAGAGTCGGACACGACTGAGCGACTTCACTTTCACTTTCCACTTTCATGCATTGGAGAAGGAAATGGCACCCCACTCCAGTGTGCTTGCCTGGAGAATCCCAGGCACGGTGGAGCCCCATGGGCTGCCGTCTATGGGGTCGCACAGAGTCGGACACGACTGAAGCGACTTAGCAGCAGCAGCAGCATTGAACTAGAGTTTCCCTAGAGACTGATAGAGGGCTTCTCAGGTGGCTCAGTGGTGAAGAATCTGCCTGCCATTGCAGGAGACACAAGAGACATGGGTTCTGTCCCTAGGTCAGGAAGATCCCCTGGAGGAAGCAATAGCAACCCACTCCAGTATTCTTGCCTCGAGAATCTTGTAGACAGAGGAGCCTGGCAGGCTACGCAGTACATGGGATTGCAAAGAGTCGAACACAGCTGAGATTGCACACAGTTCCCCAACCAGTTCCAGAGTTTACTTAAGCTGTTTTACTAGCTTAAGTCATGTGCTGACTTGAGTAAATTTATATGAATTGACTATGCCTGCAAAGATCCCAGAGACTTGACTATCCTCAAGTCTCTACTATGAACTGCAAATTATACAGTTGATCTTGAACAAAGCAAGGGTTGGGGCATTAAGCCCCCACCCCACATCCCCATCGTTGAAAATCCACATATAACTTTATAGTCATCCCTCTGTATACCCACTTCCTCTGTATCCACAGTTCTGTATCAGCAGATTCTGCAGATGCTGTAGTACAGCTGACCCTTGAACACAACAGGTTTAAACTGTACAGATCCGCTTCTACAAGAATTTTTTCAGCAGTAAATACTACAGTTCTACATGGATATGGAGGAACCGCATATACAGAGGGCCAACTATAAGTTATATGCGGATTCCAGTCTGTGCAGAGGGTTGAGGCTAATGATACTGTTCAATTTACAGTTGAAAAAGCAACATATTAATATAAATGAACAGTTCAAACCCATGTTGCTCAAAGGCCAACTATATTCATTTCAAATACATCTTGGGAAATTTCAATAATCATGTTTATTCCTAAGAACTAATAACTGGAAGATGTTCAATAAAATATTCACTTTGGCCAGATTAGTTTGCACATTTTTCTTCCTTTCAAAGGGGTATCCATTTACAAACATCAAATTTTTTTATTTCAAAAGTATTTCTATGATTACTTAAGGTAGAGTAATCCTTTATAGACCTGTCAGGGACATCTCCAATGTCTCTACCCTGAACTGTTCATTTAACTTTTTACTGGAGATTCAGACAAACAGGTTAACATCTTTTTCTGTCTGTGCAATTTTAGGCAAATGGACATTCCAGGTGACTCAGTGGGAAAGAGTCTGCCTGCCAATGCATGAGTCGTAGGAGACACAGGTTCGATCCCTGGGTTGGGACGATTCCTTGGAGGAGAAAATGGCAACCCACTCCAGTATTCTTGCCTGGGAAATCCCATGAGCAGAGGAGCCTGGTGGGCTACAGTCCNGCATGAGTCGTAGGAGACACAGGTTCGATCCCTGGGTTGGGACGATTCCTTGGAGGAGAAAATGGCAACCCACTCCAGTATTCTTGCCTGGGAAATCCCATGAGCAGAGGAGCCTGGTGGGCTACAGTCCATGGGGTAGCAAAGAGTCAGACACAATTGAGCAAACAACTTTGGGCAATGATTTAAACTTTTCATACCTCAGTTTTCTCATCACTAAAATAAATATAACAAATGCCTGGTTGAGTTTTGTAAGAGATCAATGAGATGACCTATGTAAGTTTGCTTAGAATAGTAGCTGTTACTCAGTAAGGACCCCATAAGTAAATCTGAGGTTTTCTTGGCTTTAGAGGATAAAACTTTGCTTGGTAAAAAGATTTTTAAAAGTTGGGGTGGAGGAGCTGTATTCCCACAACAAGGAAAGAAACAAGCATTAGTACCCACTGAAAAATATTGGCTTAGAGAAAAATTAAAAATCTTACTTGAGACTAGCTTCACGTGTTTCACAAGAAGAAATTATATCATTGTAGAAAGAAAAAAAATCAAACTAGAAAGATATAGTTATTGGGTTCATGCTATTCATGAAATATAAGATCAGAACTTTTAATCAAGAAATACAAACATCTTCAAATATATATATAAGAATAATGCAATTCAATCTAAGAAAGACAAAAATAAACAAAAAAAATAATTCTCCAATTTTAAGGTCATCAACCATTTAAAAAATTTAAATCTGCTCTCAATTATTTTCCTAAACATTAGTACATATTAAATCTACATCTTGATTGCTCACTTAATATTTAATGAAAAAATATATAAACCTTGAATTCATAACACAGTTAATACAAAATAGCTTTCCCTTATATTTGCACCATTTAAATATGAGGAATTTCTTTAAACATTTGCAACTCATACAGAAATAGATTTACTTTCTTTTCTTTTAACTGGAGAACAATTGCTGTACAATATTGTGTTGGCTTCTGCCACACTTTTATTTACTTTCTGTTCAATTATAAAATTTCTTAGACAAAGACTGTAGAATAAATCTAATAAGCGTAACTTCTTTATAGGAAAAAAAGATTAACAGCTTTTTAGTTTTCTTGTTTTTGACTTCTAAATTATAATTATAGCATCACATATAGTACGTAGAATTGATTTTCACATCTGTGATGTTTTTCACAAGCAAGATATGCAAATACATGAGCTGCCATCTCAGAAGCAAAGGGCAGCAGGTATTACAAAGTTGCAGAGTTAAAAGAAAAGCTTCCCAACATGAAATTTAATATATAGGAGTTTTACATTAATAAATATGTAGAGAAGTTGTCTGTGTACCTGTGTAGGATTGCTTATTTATAATCGTTTACAGCATGTTTGCCAAAACCTACATCACAGTAATGCCATTCTACTTCATACTTACATACCAGTTTTCAAACCTATTCAAACAGAGTTATCCATAGTTCACCTACACACTAAATGATGCCTACACACAAGCATGAACAAAACTACTTTCCCTGGGCTGCTTACTTCACCAGGCGACCCAGGGAACACAGAAATGCTAGCTGCTCTTTTGCCCAATAGTGAGAACACAGACAGAGGAAAACCTATGTCTAAAACCATCTAGGAATCCAACTAATATGATTTTTTTATAGGCAGAGATTCAAAATAATTCAAAAGTTGCCATTCTCCATTTTTTCACCCTCAACCTCAATTTCAGGGGCTGTCATGTGGCTTCTCGGAGTGTTCACTAAATATTGAGGCTGTCTTTTGTCACCTCTAAGCTGTTTGCTTGTTGCAGAAAGCACATCATCTCAGAAATAAAAATTCACTTGAGCAAAGAAGTTCTCCACAATCTCTTCTGACAGGAGTGAGGTGGAGCGCAGGAACCTGCTACCCAGTGACTGCAGAGGCATAAATGGGCCTGGAATAGTTTTCAAGCCTTAATATCTGGGAAATTAGCCTGCTTCCATTGCTCAGAACGACTGACATTTTGAGGCTAGCTGAAGGGTTAGGAACATTATTTCCACTTCAAGACGTAGCAATCAACTCCTCGTTTACTTATTGCTAGTAAAGATGCAGACTTTCATATTAATGCTTTGTTTAGTCTTCACTATATGTTGGTGAAGATAGGTTTCTCAGAAATTTGTAACAGCTTCAACAGTGCAGCCCCAAACTGATCAGTTTGCGAAAGTATTAGAAATCCTTCCCTGGTTTCATTAGCTAAAAATTTAGCAAGACAGAATTTAATTTTACTTTACCTTAAAATTTAAAGGAAAGCAAATTCCATAAGCAAGCAAGTAATGCTACATTTCTGACGTCAGATATTCAATGAACATTTTGAAGAGAATTTCTGCTAAGCGATTATTTTAGAAGGTGAGCAACTGGGGAACATTTCTAGTTACGGAAAAATCCGTGGTGCTTTTTGTTCCTGTTGCCACTCCTATCTTGCCTGTTTGTACATCATAGGTTTCTGTTCCCTCTTGTTCATTCACTGTAATGTGACCAACTGGCAGATAATGCATATATGCAAAAAATCACAAATTCTCTTTCTTTGAACAGATAGAGTCTATTTTTACTCAGATTATGAGAAGTTCTGAATATGTTAAGACTGACATAAAGAATTTCATAGATAGAAGATGACCTACTTTCCGTGGTGGGTACCTTTTGGTTGCAACATAAAAACTGGGAAAGGTGAAGACAATTCTTACTCATAAAATTAATCATTTTGTTTTCCTGTGACTTATACTTTCTTGTGAAATAGACATGCTACTAACTACAGAAATCTCATAGCCCTTTTCAGGCTTCTGATTTTCAAAAAGTACAAACAAGATATACAAGAAAAGAAATTACTATGCAAACTGAAAAGTTGGTTTTTTTTTCCTCCTGGCTGTCCCTGCTGGAGTTGATGAGGGCACCATCACCTTCACCATAAAGGAAACTAAATTCCTTCAATGGGTTTGTTGCTCTGGGTGTTATTTAATGGAGCCAGAAGAACATTAAATTTGATTCCTTACAGATAAGCAAAAGAGAGGGAACTTTGTAAATACTCTGACTTTGAAGCACATTTATTTACAGATACATACTGTCAGTTATTTAGAGTCAAAATATTTGCTTATTTATTTAGCACACTTGGTATAAGAAGGATAATTACTGTGTACACCTTGCAGTTTCTATGGTTAAACCAAATTGTACCCTCTTTATGTGATATATTGGAGAAGGAAATGGCAACCCACTCCAGTACTCTTGCCTGGAGAACCCCATGGAGGAAGGAGCCTGGTAGGCTACTAGTCCATGGGGTCGCAAAGAGTCGGACACGACTGAGCGACTTCACTCACTCACTCACTATGTGATATATTTGTCATTTTACAAGATCTAATTTTTTGCTTCTAATAAATAAGATATTTATTTTGCCACTCTTGGATTAAACTCTGAACGTAGAGTTGAGCCTCTCTAATAAAATAAAGACAACTTTTTTTCTAAAAATACATGTGTTTCTTTCAACTAAAAAAAAAAAATGTCTAATGAATTTGTGGCCACTGGAAATAACAGCACTGAAAATGTGGCTCAATTTAGAAATGTGGCAGGATACAAAATATACAGATGTGAAGCAGAAAATTCTAACAACCTGAATTATTTTGCTAATGTTCATCAACATTTATACTTGAAATAACTGAATTACATGTTTTATGTGTAACAATTTTGCAACAAAGTACACCCAGATTAGAAGAGAATACCATTTAGTACTTGTCCGTGACATAATTTCATTGTGATTTATGAGAAATTATTTCAATTCTGAAACTGTGAGACTGTACTCATTTGCAAAGTTAAAGAAGTTTTAAGAATATGAACATCAGCTATTGCATTATATGTGCAAGATATTGAGGAAATCAGGTCAAAATACTCTTTAATAAAAATGCTATGAAAATAGACCTATATAAGGAAAAAAAGCATTTCCAGAATTGTGACCTTCACTGCCAGCCCTCCCTGTGCCTCTCTTTTGTATCATCCACAATCATTAGAAATTAGACAATACCGCAGCAGTATTCACTGTTGAATAATGAGACATGGTTAGATGCTAGGCACCATGCTAACGGCTTTAAACTTTAAAATTTAAAGTTTAAGTTATCTTCTGGTTCAAAGTTAAAGCACTGCCTCACACACACATAATGTGGTCTAAAAGTTTTAGGAGTTAACGAGAAACAGCCACAAGTTTATCCAAGCCTATTCACATCACTGAGAAAAATCTACCTTGGAATGTGTGGAAAAGTAAAACACAAGTTGACAGTCGTATTTGGCTGGTAATATTTTTACTATAATAGCTCTGTGGATGTGTTGATGTCCAGTTTCTTAAAGATTTGTCTTCAATTTAAGGCCCTCCCATGTACATGTTGATATATGGGCTCCTGTAAATCAACTTTATGCTGACATGCTTCCTTTATGGGTTGACTTTTGGTTTGTCTGTTTTTGAGTCAATCTATGTGACAACATAAAAGATAGGTACACCCAGAACATGTTCCATTTGACATTTGCATACTGCATTCTCTACCTGAGTTTTGCAACATGCATTCTGGAAACCATGAATTTTTAATTTAATTTAATTATGAGACTGTGAATAATTCACACTGTGACCTTGCAAGTGTGTAAATGACAGATTCAGTCTACAGTATGGTCTTCTTCCTCTTCTGCTAGGCATGCACATTTGAATGTGTAAATTATAGATTGTTTCATGACTTATCAGAGCTTTGGATCAATTACAGCAAAATCTTACCTGTGGTCTTAATCCTGGAGATTTGCTTACAGGCAAACTGAGGTAAGGAAGGCAATCTTTCAGGTTCATAAAGTTTCATCAAAGTGACTGTTCTAAGTCATTTCTTGCCAGGTGATCACAGCTTTATATTTTAACCTCTGTAGAACGTTAACAGTTGGGACATTTCTTTTAAATATTTTATTTTCCTAATTTAAGAATTTGGTTGATTTTTTAAAAAGCAAAACAGTGATCCCAATTAAATGATTTATATGAATGTGTATATAGAGAGTACATTTCATAACATAAAATTATATATAAGCACTATTTCCTTAAGACTTCAGATTTTAGCTCAATCCTTGAGGCATGGCCTGTGTAAGATCTAGTAATTCCAGTAACATAAGGTGTGACTTTCAGTGAAATAACTTAAAATCAATAGATGTTTTAATACATACTTTATATTTGTTTCTGAGCCTCTAAAAGGACATGCAATTTTTGTGCTAGAAGTAGTATATTAATTCAGAGTCCCTAAGTGTTACCTATACAACATATCACATCTGATTTATATGAGAAAATGGCCTCATTCTCTCTAAAACCTGGTAGGCTACTAGTCCATGGGGTCGCAAAGAGTCGGACACGACTGAGCGACTTCACTCACTCACTCACTATGTGATATATTTGTCATTTTACAAGATCTAATTTTTTGCTTCTAATAAATAAGATATTTATTTTGCCACTCTTGGATTAAACTCTGAACGTAGAGTTGAGCCTCTCTAATAAAATAAAGACAACTTTTTTTCTAAAAATACATGTGTTTCTTTCAACTAAAAAAAAAAAATGTCTAATGAATTTGTGGCCACTGGAAATAACAGCACTGAAAATGTGGCTCAATTTAGAAATGTGGCAGGATACAAAATATACAGATGTGAAGCAGAAAATTCTAACAACCTGAATTATTTTGCTAATGTTCATCAACATTTATACTTGAAATAACTGAATTACATGTTTTATGTGTAACAATTTTGCAACAAAGTACACCCAGATTAGAAGAGAATACCATTTAGTACTTGTCCGTGACATAATTTCATTGTGATTTATGAGAAATTATTTCAATTCTGAAACTGTGAGACTGTACTCATTTGCAAAGTTAAAGAAGTTTTAAGAATATGAACATCAGCTATTGCATTATATGTGCAAGATATTGAGGAAATCAGGTCAAAATACTCTTTAATAAAAATGCTATGAAAATAGACCTATATAAGGAAAAAAAGCATTTCCAGAATTGTGACCTTCACTGCCAGCCCTCCCTGTGCCTCTCTTTTGTATCATCCACAATCATTAGAAATTAGACAATACCGCAGCAGTATTCACTGTTGAATAATGAGACATGGTTAGATGCTAGGCACCATGCTAACGGCTTTAAACTTTAAAATTTAAAGTTTAAGTTATCTTCTGGTTCAAAGTTAAAGCACTGCCTCACACACACATAATGTGGTCTAAAAGTTTTAGGAGTTAACGAGAAACAGCCACAAGTTTATCCAAGCCTATTCACATCACTGAGAAAAATCTACCTTGGAATGTGTGGAAAAGTAAAACACAAGTTGACAGTCGTATTTGGCTGGTAATATTTTTACTATAATAGCTCTGTGGATGTGTTGATGTCCAGTTTCTTAAAGATTTGTCTTCAATTTAAGGCCCTCCCATGTACATGTTGATATATGGGCTCCTGTAAATCAACTTTATGCTGACATGCTTCCTTTATGGGTTGACTTTTGGTTTGTCTGTTTTTGAGTCAATCTATGTGACAACATAAAAGATAGGTACACCCAGAACATGTTCCATTTGACATTTGCATACTGCATTCTCTACCTGAGTTTTGCAACATGCATTCTGGAAACCATGAATTTTTAATTTAATTTAATTATGAGACTGTGAATAATTCACACTGTGACCTTGCAAGTGTGTAAATGACAGATTCAGTCTACAGTATGGTCTTCTTCCTCTTCTGCTAGGCATGCACATTTGAATGTGTAAATTATAGATTGTTTCATGACTTATCAGAGCTTTGGATCAATTACAGCAAAATCTTACCTGTGGTCTTAATCCTGGAGATTTGCTTACAGGCAAACTGAGGTAAGGAAGGCAATCTTTCAGGTTCATAAAGTTTCATCAAAGTGACTGTTCTAAGTCATTTCTTGCCAGGTGATCACAGCTTTATATTTTAACCTCTGTAGAACGTTAACAGTTGGGACATTTCTTTTAAATATTTTATTTTCCTAATTTAAGAATTTGGTTGATTTTTTAAAAAGCAAAACAGTGATCCCAATTAAATGATTTATATGAATGTGTATATAGAGAGTACATTTCATAACATAAAATTATATATAAGCACTATTTCCTTAAGACTTCAGATTTTAGCTCAATCCTTGAGGCATGGCCTGTGTAAGATCTAGTAATTCCAGTAACATAAGGTGTGACTTTCAGTGAAATAACTTAAAATTAATAGATGTTTTAATACATACTTTATATTTGTTTCTGAGCCTCTAAAAGGACATGCAATTTTTGTGCTAGAAGTAGTATATTAATTCAGAGTCCCTAAGTGTTACCTATACAACATATCACATCTGATTTATATGAGAAAATGGCCTCATTCTCTCTAAAACCATTCTGGAAACATTTTGCATTTTAATAATTGATTATCACTTTTATTTAAATGGGTAACAGGCTTGTATTTATGACTATATTTGAAAATGAGGAAACCAAGAATACATCTCTATCCCTCACACCCAATTCCACTAGACCTTCAAGACCACTTTATCCATAGACTCAACGCATTCTACCTAATTTCTTTTAAATTTTAGCTAATTAGAGGGTCCATCTCCTCCAGCACCCATAGGGCATTACAAGAATTAATGAACATGCAGTGAGTGAATGTGAAAAGAGACCTCAGTACCTTACCCTGCCTTACAAAGGTCAATTGTGAGCAGGAAGACACGTCTGAGGTTAGCACTCAGTAACAGTATGATCTTGGACTTGTCGATTTTCTCCTCTGGCCCAATTTTCCCACATTATGGATGATCAGATTGGTGGGCCTCCCAAGTGTCAGTTTGGTGGCTGGTGGGCTGAACTAGCCAACAAAGATGCTCTGTTTGGTTGAATTGGAAGAGTCCACACTATATCTGAATTCCCAGAGAACTTCCTGAGGTCTTATCTCCAGTAACCCCACATACATACAGATGCCTAACCCAGCATTGGGGTTTACCACCTCTGTACCAGATGATGTTTAAGGACCTCACCAATCTTAATACTCACCCTGCTAATTTCCAAGCTAGAATCTTATCCTGAGTAAGTATGTCAGAAAAAGTTTCCATATAGACTGAGACTGTGTACTCACGAGACTTTAAAACTTCATTCCCAATATTAGGAAAGCAAAGAACTCTATACCCAAATTGAATTAAAGAAACTATATAAAAGAGGAAATTGTTGCTAACACATCATTGCTGAAAAGTTAGACTTTCTGTGGGTGGTGAATCTGTTCATTAATCTGAGAAATAGAAAGCATTCACAAAGTTCTACTATTACATCTGACTTTAAAGGAAAACCAATGTGCACAGTAAGCTTAGTCCAAAAAAGAATGCTGCCAATGACAGGAAAAATCATACTGATGATTGATTTCAACCTCTAAAGGGGAGGTAAACAAGTTATTCTATCGTAATTTACAATACATTGAATCTTATTTCAGAATAACTGCCTTTCAATGAGAATATTATGAAGAGAAATTTGAATGAGACAATTATATAATGGAAAAAAGCAAAATAAAGTTATTCATATTAATTTTATAACAAATGAGGAAGGTGAGTAGTAGGATGTCCTCGTTTTAAAAGCAATATAATTCATCTTCAATGAATGTTGACAAAATAGCTTCAAAACTGCATCAAACAAAGGCATGTTGTGCAGGCATTTAGTTAGGAATTTCCTGACTTTGGCCCCTACGTGACCTCACAGTGAAATGGTTAAAACAAACTAAAAGGAACTTAAATCTTGCATGTTTATGGTGCCATTCCGCTTTTTTTTTTTCCTTTAGCTTGGATTAATAAAAACCAGCTATTATATTCAGGGGCAGTTGCAATACTTTGAAATATTACACTGGAAAAAAATCAGATACTCTTTTCAGTTTTCATCTTTTTTATGCTATTTTTGTCAATTTAAACTGTAACAGCATTAACTTATGAAGATAGAGCCACGGTTTAAAAGAATATCATAAAGTGACTTATTTCCTGAATTCAAATGAGAGTTGACAGTTTAACCTCATACCATAAGAGAATTCTTCATTCTTTTCTATGTTAAAGCATTATTTAAAATAGATTAAAAATTAATAAAAATAGAAAATAGATATGTTATTCATTTGCATTTTAATAATGATCATGATTTTGCAATTCTTAACCATCTACACTTTGTCAGAGTATGGCTAACACAAAAGTGAGCACTATTTGATGTATTTGGTATATAAAGAAGGAAAAAATGCCTGCTATATAATAATATCTATTGCATCTGGAGGTTCATAAATTTCTTAGCAACATGCTCACACATTTAAACTGACAGTACAAAAAATATTAGAATTCAACAGAAAAAAATTCAACATTCTATTTACTAATCTTTAATGAAATATTCATTGAATCTCACATTTTTAAAAAAAATAATAACATGATTTTTCAACAACTTCATCTGAAACCATTTGAAAATCAAAGTTCCCATCTGAGAGGCAATTTTCTTTAAGGAATATTTATATAGTTCTACATTCCCTTGGGCCTTATTTTAAGAAAAGATCAGATTCATCTTACCTAAAGAAGAGCTATTCCAAAACTTAGGACAGTAAGTTTCTTACCATTTCAACCAGTAACATTGCCTTAATCTTTTTTATTTGCATTTCAAAACTTAGTCTCAAACAGGAAAAAAAGGCAAATGTATCTTGTTTATACCTTCCTGCTGTTTTCAATTTCAGTGTATCTAGTTGCCAAAAAGAGTCATCATTTTTAGCATTAACATGTATAGTGAAGGACCCAAGGCCATCTGTGCGCATTCGTTGACATTCCGAAAGCCCAGAGTCAGTGTTTAATACCTGAACGGTCACATCGGGACCAGGTCTAAAGTACTAAACAGATGAAGCCCAAGATACCGGTTGCCCTAGTTTCAGAGCAGCCACATTTAGTTTATAAGTCATTTTCAGAGAAGCCTGCTAGTTTCCACCAGCTAAAGAGAGACCCCAGGCATGTCACGATACTGCAGATGGTGCCACAGTTAAAACAAAAAAGAGCTCAACTCAAACCTGGGCTACTGTCACAGCAAAATATACTTGGCTCTCTGCTTTCCCCTTCAGTTGGTGCTCTGTATTGAAAAGAGGAGTTCATAACTGTTAAAGACTTTACAACTCTAACCTTTCACTTTTAATATATAGTCAAGAAGAAGAGACTCAGCACTGCCTTCCTTAAGAGTTTCTAGAGGGGATAAAATCAAGTTTGCACAAAATCTATCCTACTGTGTACTCTCTGGCACAGTATCTTACAAACGGCTCTCAGATGTGTGTATATATATATATATCACCTCTTGTAATTTCTAGGTCTTCCCTGCTGACTCAGATGGTAAAGAATCTGTCTGCAATGCAGGAGACCCAGATTTCATCCCTGGGTTGGGAAGATCCCTTGGAGAAGGGAATGGCTACCTCCATTGCCTGGAGAATTCCATGGAAAGAGGAACGTGACAGGCTAAACTGTTCTCAAACCTTATGCAAATATTCATTTCTCCCAAGCTTTCACTTCCCCTCTGTCTGTGTTTTAAGAGTGGGTACCATAGGACTCTACATGTTTTTCAAAGGTACTTAAGGAACCAAAACTGTATAAGATCAGGTGTGGGGAACTGACCAGGAGAGATTTTGGATACTTCAAGTTTCATATATTGAGGTTTATATAATTTAAATCATTTTATAAGAGGATTTCATGAGAAGGAAGGGAGGGAGGGAGGAAGGAAGGAAAGAAATCTAATAGACACTATTCTAGACAATGAGGGTGTGAATGTTAACAAGAAATTTGAATTTGGAATCGTGAAGCACCAGTACTGAGGTCTTCATGATAAGAAGTATGAAAAATAAGGTAGAACATATTGCCAGGAAGAGGGATGGGGGAAGGGATAGTTGGGGAGTTTGGGATAGACATGTGCACATTGCTATATTTATAATGGATAACCAACAAGGACCTGCTGCTGCTGCTGCTAAGTCACTTCAGTAGGAAGGGAGGGAGGGAGGAAGGAAGGAAAGAAATCTAATAGACACTATTCTAGACAATGAGGGTGTGAATGTTAACAAGAAATTTGAATTTGGAATCGTGAAGCACCAGTACTGAGGTCTTCATGATAAGAAGTATGAAAAATAAGGTAGAACATATTGCCAGGAAGAGGGATGGGGGAAGGGATAGTTGGGGAGTTTGGGATAGACATGTGCACATTGCTATATTTATAATGGATAACCAACAAGGACCTGCTGCTGCTGCTGCTAAGTCACTTCAGTCGTGTCCGACTCTGTGTGACCCCATAGACGGCAGCCCACCAGGCTCCCCCGTCCCTGGGATTCTCCAGGCAAGAACACTGGAGTGGGCTGCCATTTCCTTCTCCAATGCATGAAAGAGAAAAGTGAAAGTGAAGTCGCTCAGTCTGTCCGACTGTTAGCGACCCCATGGACTGCAGCCCACCGGGCTACTCCATCCATTGGATTTTCCAGGCAAGAGTACTGGGGTGGGGTGCCATTGCCTTCCCCGAACAAGGACCTACTGTATAGTATATGAAACTCTCCTCAATATTATGTGGCAACCTGGATGAGAGGAGAATTTGGGAGAGGATGGATACAAATATATGTATGGCTGAGTCCCTTTGCTGTTTGCCTGAAACTGTCATAACACTGTTAATCAGTCATACCCCAATACAAAATAACTTTAAAAAAAAAGCATAGGATAAAGTTCATAATACTAAATCTTATTCTACTCAGTTTTGGTGATCTGTCTTACATCTTTGGAATACAGATACAGAACTCCAAATGTCTTGGACTTCCTTGGTGGCTCAGATGATAAACAATCTGCCTATAATCCTGGAGACCCAGGTTCGATCTCTGGGTCAGGAAGATCCCCTGGAGAAGGGAATTTCTGCCTGGAAAATTCCATGAACAGAGCAGTCTGGTGGGCTACAGTCCATAGGGTCCCAAAGAGTTGGACATGACTAAGCGACTAACACTTTCACTTTCTCTTTTTTCTGAATGTCTCAAAGGAAGAAAACCAAAAAAGCTTTTCTCTCAGACAGCAGGCTTTTCTTTACCAAAGCTGAAGTCTATGCAATACTTCGAAGACTGTCCAGTTGTTTAGACGCCTCCAGGGCCTGCTGCTGCTACATCGCTTCAGTCGTGTCCGACTCTGTGCAACCCCATAGACGGCAGCCCACCAGGCTCCCCCATCCCTGGGGTTCGAACACTGGAGTGGGGTGCCATTTCCTTCTCCAATGCATGAAAGTGAAAAGTGAAAGGGAAGTCATAACACATGTAGGTAGACCAAAAATAAGGGAACCTGCAAAAGTTACATCTTTGCTCATATAGGTATCTCTCACATCTTTGTTTCTGGCACCAAATGTGCTTATAAAAGCTCTAAAAACTGTTCTTTTTTCCTATAATGTTCCACCAGGAGTTAGTAGTGAGAGGTGTCACCTGGAACAATGGTTCTCAATCGTGGGCAATTCTGCTTCTCCCACCTGCCAGGAGACATTTAACAATGTCGGGAGACCGATATTTTGGGAAGAGATTAATATCTAAAGCATTTAGAAAAACTGTCAAATAGACTTTCTGCTTGTTTTGGTGCACAGAAATGCAGTTGCCTTTTGTATATTGATTTTGTATCTACGTCACCATGACTGCTGCTGAGTCACTTCAGTCGTGTCCGACTCTGTGCGACCCCATAGACGGCAGCCCACCAGGCTCTGAGACTGATATTTTGGAAAGAGATTAATATCTAAAGCATTTAGAAAAACTGTCAAATATACTTTCTGCTTGTTTTGGTGCACAGAAATGCAGTTGACTTTTGTATATTGATTTTGTATCTACGTCACCATGAAGGCTTGTATAAATTGCAGTGATCTATCCACTAATTTTTTACAGTTTGGAAGCAATGCAATTTCTATTTCATCCTTTTTAGACTTTATGTCAATTAATTCCTTTTCTTTTGTTACTGTGCTCTCTAGGTTAATGTTATCATGAAGTATGATGATTTTTTTTTTTTCACCAGTTTTAGGTGGGACTAAGGGAGAGGGTATATATACCATTTTTAAAAGTAAGAAAATGACTCACCTTTTTTGTTTCATTTTATCACATTGCATGTTGAACTTTGTGAAATTTTGTCTATGCATTTGATTTTTTCCCCTTTAATCTGCAAATGTGATAAACTCACCATGAAGGCTTGTATAAATTGCAGTGATCTATCCACTAATTTTTTTACAGTTTAGAAACAATTTGCAATTTCTGTTTCATCCTTTTTAGACTTTATGTCAATTAATTCCTTTTCTTTTGTTATTGTGCTCTCTAGGTTAAAGTTATCATGAAGTATGATGATTTTTTTTTTTTACCAGTTTTAGGTGGGACTAAGGGAGAGGGTATATATACCATTTTTTAAAGTAAGAAAATGAGTCACCTTTTTTGTTTCATTTTATCATATTGCATGTTGAACTTTGTGAAATGTTGTCTATGCATTTGATATTTTTCCCCTTTAATCTGCAAATGTGATAAACTGTACTATTGTTGTTGCTGTTTAGTGGCTAAGTCCTATCCTACTCTTTGGGACTATAGCTCTGCCAGGCTCTTGATTTTTTTTTTTTACCAGTTTTAGGTGGGACTAAGGGAGAGGGTATATATACCATTTTTTAAAGTAAGAAAATGAGTCACCTTTTTTGTTTCATTTTATCATATTGCATGTTGAACTTTGTGAAATGTTGTCTATGCATTTGATATTTTTCCCCTTTAATCTGCAAATGTGATAAACTGTACTATTGTTGTTGCTGTTTAGTGGCTAAGTCCTATCCTACTCTTTGGGACTATAGCTCTGCCAGGCTCCCCTGTCCATGGGACCTCCTAGGCAAGAATATTAGAGTGGGTTGCCATTTCCTTCTCCAGGGGCTCTTCCCAATCCAGAGATCAAACCTGTGTCTCCTGAGTTGGCAGGCAGATTCTTTACCTCTGAGCCACCAAGGCAGCCCAAACTGTACAGTATTAATTTCTAATTAGCCAAACATATAATAGTTCAAACAAAACAGAAGTTCCAGTCAGTGCTGGTAATTAAGTTATAAGACCCTCTTCGTATAGTGACCCTTTAATCTTCAGTATGTGGCTTCTGAAGTCATTCTGGTGCCAGGAATCATAACTGCAAACCACAGGAAGACAGAAGGAACTTGGAGAAGTGTATGTGGGCCTGGACAGGAGGGTATAGGCCAGACTTGGAGTTGGCACTTAGCAGCTCCTCTCACATTCGCTCAGATAAACTCAACCACGTAGGATATAATCTTTAGTTTAGTATTCAAAGACACAAGCCTACGTTCAGTGAGAAACCACCCAGCTATGTGAGCTAGATCACTGATTTTCTAGTATTCAACCAACCTTTTATTGATAAATGGACTCAACTAGATGTATTATGTTTTAAATTCTAAACTTGATCCAATTAGCTAATAATTTTGTAGAATTTTTGCCCTTTTTACAAGACAGAGATTCATCAAAAAGTTCCTGAACTCAAGACTTTATAATCATTGTCTTGTGCAGTCAATATTCAATTTTCTTTCTTCATATATTTACTCTGATCCTCCTCAGTTTTCATGTTTCAGTTTGGAATCTTTCTTCTCTGAAGAAATTGAGTTAGAAATATAATGCAGGCTTACTGGAAATGATGTATTTATTACCTTTCTTCGTTTTTGCAAAAATATTTATACTGGTGTAGAACTCTAGGCTAGTGTTAAGTATTCATTCCGTTTTCTTTTACCTTCAGTCACTTAAGTTGAAATGTCAGCTATCAGTATAAATATCCTCCCCTCTGAAGGTAATGTTTTTCCCTTTTTTATGCTTTTAAGATGTTTCCCTTTGTGTTTGGTTTTCAGCCTGCATTTTGAAACTCAGTTATCGAAAATATACATACTTAAGATTATTATGTCTTCTTGACTCATGAAAAGGTATATTACTGAGCATAAAGATGAGTATTTCATAGTAAATACTACATTGTCTTCTATTAACATAGTGATTTCAGATTTTCTCTGATTTCTTTCTTTCTGTTATCTTTCTTCCATCCTTTTAGTCCTTTTTTTAGTAGCTTTATTGAGATGTAATTGACACAAAATAAAAAGTCTTATTGTATTGTTACTTTTTATTTAAAGTTTGTTTCCTACAACCTTTACACAATTAATTCTTGCTTTTTTTTTAATTTTTTTTTTTAGAGCTTCCATTTTACTTTATTTTGCTTTACAGTACTCTATTGGTTTTGGCATACATTGACATGAATCTGCCACGGGTGTACATGAACTCCCAAACATGAACCCCCCTCCCACCTCCCACCCCACATCATCCCTCCGGATCATCCCCATACACCAGCCCCAAACATCCTGCAGCCTGCATTGAACATAGACTGGTGATTCATTTCTTACATGATAGTATACATATTTCAATGCTATTCTTGCTTTTTAAAAAAAAATCCAGTCTAATGCTCTCTGTTCTTTATTTTACTCTGATAGAGTAAATCCCACTGACACACACAGAGGAGGCCCACATGGTTTTTGAGGCTGTATATCAGTAGACACACTGTCAGTATGCACTGAAAGGGAGCAAAGAAAAAATTTTTTAAAGACCATCAGATTCCTAAAGTTCTACATGCAGGAAACAGGCTTATGAAATGCCTCAGCTTAAAGCATGCCCTACCTTTCATGAGAAACAAAGGTGGACTCCAAGTGAGAGGCTGGCAGAAGACAGAAACTCAGGCCTCAGAATATTATTCCCAAGTCTTGAAATCTAATGTGATTTGGATCTAATATGGCTTTCCCCTTTGGATTTCAAAATTGCTTTGGACTAGTGACTTCTTTTTTCCTTTAATTTTCTCCCTTTTTGAATGGGGATAGCTATAAAAGATTGAAGAAAGAAACTAGAATTTGATGATTATTTGCCATGCTATGTATTTCTTTGTCTATATGTATGTTTAGTTTTTCTGTTGTGTACAACTTTTTTGAGATCCCATGGGCTGTAGCCGATCAGGCTCCCTTACTATGGTAAATTCCAGCAAGCATACTGGACTGGGTTGCCATTTTCTTCTCCAGGAGATCTTCCCAGGAATTGAACCCACGTCTCCTGGATTTCAGGTAGATTCTTTACCACTGGGCCACCAGAGAAGCCCCATTTCTTTGTTTACCTCCATGTTATTACCTATTTTCCTTTGGCCTTAATTTCTTAAAGTTATTTCTTAAAGTTATTTAGCATCTATTAAAGTTAAAGCTGCTAGGGTCAAAGTCTCTCAACTGAATTTTTCTGAAAATGTTTTCATTGCATCTTAAATATTATTAATTAAATATGAATTCATTATAATTATTTTAAAATGATTTTATAAATAATTCTTGGCTGACTGTTTCTTTCATGTCAGCATTTCAGGAGTTATTCTACTGCTTTCTTGCTAATGGATTTCAGACAAGAAAGCTGTAGTCATTTATACCTGTATCCCTCTGTTCATAATGTGTTCAAGTAGAAATTTAAACTACACCTTCTTTCCAAGATATTGAATACCCACACTCTTTCCAATTTCGCATGTTCGTTGTGCATATGGTAGAGCTGTTGTATATGTCAGTGCTGTGTTATGCCTTATTTTTATTCCTTATGTCATTAGTATTGTTTTACAAAGTAAATATTATTTTCTAGACTTACCTGTATGTTTCTCAATTTATTTGTTGCTGGCTGTCTTGCCTCGCAACATCCTGTGAATAGAGGGAACATGGGAAAGAATGCAGGTGATGCATCACCATTCCGGCCTCAATTTACACGATATTGCAAGGCAAGACAGCAAAGAGCTGAGCAAGTGTTTCTGCTCAGCTACTCAGGACACTTCAGACTGGATAGAGGGGAAAATGCCTCAGAGCAGTACCTTGGAGCGGAAGAAGCATAACTGTACACGTTGCTCCTGTTTCTGGTATCCAGTTGGTAAAGTTTGCCCTACTTACAATATAAATCACTCAGCCCTTTTGACAAGAAGCGCAAAAGCCAGATTACCAATCCTGCTGCAGTGTGGTAGTTCATATGGGTCAAAAGCTGCAGTTCACTTCAGTCACTCAGTGGTGTCCAATTCTTTGCAACCTCATGGACTGCAGTACTCTAGGCTTTCCTGTTCATCACCAACTCCTGGAGTCTAGTCAAACTCGTATCCATAACATTGATGATGCCACCCAGCCATCTCATCCTCTGTCTTCCCCTTCTCCTCCCACCTTTAGTCTTTTGGACCATCAGGGTCTTTTCCGATGAGTTGGTTCTTTGCAGCAGATGGAAGTATTGGAGTTTTAGAATCAATCCTTCCAATGAACACCCAGGACTGATTGCCTTTAGGATGGACTGATTGGATCTCCTTGCTGTCCAAGGGACTCTCAAGAGTCTTCTCCAACACCACAGTTCAAAACCATCAATTCTTCTGCACTCAGCTTTCTTTATAGTCCAACTCTCACATCCATACATGACTACTGGAAAAACCAAAGCTTTGCCTGGACAGACTTTTGTTGGTAAAGTACTGTTGCTGCTTTTTAATATGCTGTCTAGGTTGGTCATAACTTTTCTTCTAAGGAGCAAGCGTCTTTTAATTTCATAGCTGCAATCACCATCTGCAGTGACTTTGGACCCCAAAAAATAGTCTGTCACTGTTTCCACTGTTTCCCCATCTATTTCCCATGTAATGATGGGACCAGATGCCATGATCTTTATTTTCTGAATGTTGAGTTTTAAGCCAACTTTTTCACTCCCCTCTTTCACTTTCATCAAGAGGCTCTTTAGTTCTTCTTCGCTTTCTGCCATAAGGGTGGTGTCATCTGCATATCTGAGGTTATTGATATTTCTCCTGGCAATCTTGATTCCAGCTTGTGCTTCATCCAGTCCAGCATTTCTCATGATGTACTCTGCATATAAGCTAAATAAGCAGGGTGACAATATACAGCCTTGACATACTCTTTTCCTAATTTGGAATCAGTCTGTTTTTCCATGTCCAGTTCTAACTGTTGTTTCTAAGAGGCAGGTCAGGTGATCTCGTATTCCTATTACTTGAATTTTCCATAGTTTGTTGTGATCCACACAAACAAAGACTTTGGCATAGTCAATAAAGCAATATTAGATGTTTTTCTGGAACTCTCTTGCTTTTTTGATGATCCAACACATGTTGGCAATTTGATCTCTGGTTCCTTTGCCATTTCTAAATCCAAATTGAACATCTGGAAGTTCGCAGTTCTTTGGGATAGGAATGGAAACTGACATTTTCCAGTCTGTGGCTCCTGCTGAGTTTTCCAGATTTTCTGGTATATTGAGTGCAGCACTTTCACAGCATCATCCTTTAAGATTTGAAATAGCTCAACTGGAATTCCATCACCTCCATTAGCTTTGTTCATAGCGATTCTTCCTAAGGCCCACTTGACTTCGCATTCCAGGATGTCTGGCTCTAGGTGAGTGATCACACCATCATGGTTATCTGAGTCATGAAGATCTTTTTTGTATAGCTCTTCTGTGTATTCTTGCCACCTCTTCTTAAAATCTTCTGCTTCTGTTAGGTCCATACCATTTCTGTCCTTTATTGTGCTCATCTTTGCATGAAATGGTCCCTTGGTATCTCTAATTTTCTTGAAGAGATCTCTGGTCTTTCCCATTTTATTGTTTTCCACTATTCTTTGCATTGATCTCTGAGGAAGGCTTTCTTATCTCTCCTTGCTATTCTTTGGAACTCTGCATTCAAATGGGTATATCTTTCCTTTTCTCCTTTGCCTTTAGCTTCTCTTCTTTTCTCAGCGATTTGTAAGGTCTCCTCTGACAATCGTTTTGCCTTTTTGCATTTCTTTTTCTTGGGGATTATCTTGATCACTACCTCCTGTACAATGTCATGAACCTTCACCCATAGTTCTTCAGGTATTCTATCTATCAGATCTAATCCCTTGAGTCTATTAGTCACTTCCATTGTATAATTGTAAGGGATTTGATTTAGGTCATACATGAATGGTCTAGTGGTTTTTGCCTACTTTCTTCAATTTAAGTCTGAATTTGGCAATAAGGAGTTCATGATCTGAGCCACAGTCAGCTCCTGGTCTTGTTTTTGTTGACTGTATAGAGCTTCTCCATCTTTGGCTGCAAAGAATATAATCAATCTGACTTTGGTGTTGACCATCTGGTGATGTCCATGTGTAGAGTCATCTCTTGTGTTGTTGGAAGAAGGTGTTTGCCAGTGCGTTCTCTTGGCAAAACTCTGTTAACCTTTAACCTGCTTCATTTTGTACTCCAAGGCCAAATTTGCCTGTTACTCCAGGTAACTCTTGACTTCCTGTTTTGCATTCCAGTCCCTTATAATGAAGAGGGCATCTTTTTGGGGTGTTAGTTCTAGGAGGTCCTGTAGGTCTTCATGGAACTGTTCAACTTCAGCTTATTCAGCATTACTGGTCGGAACATAGACTTGGATTACCATGATGTTGAATGGTTTGCCTTGGAAACGAACAGAGATCATTCTGTCGTTTTTGAGACTGAGTCCAAGTACTGCATTTTTTACTCTTTTGTTGACTATGATGGTTATTCCATTTCTTCTAAGGGATTCTTGCCCACAGTGTAGTAGTTCATACACATCAAAAGCTGCAGAGACAGCCAGAAGTTTCAAGGTTGCTCTGGCTGTGCAGTATCAGCCAAAAGAGAGCAGCTAGTATTTCCAACAAGTAACTGTCTATCCAGGCAACAGACCTAATTCAGTCCAGCCAATGTCTATTAGCTGTGCCAGTGGTGAAGCAGAGCCAGGGGCTAGGCATCAAGTAGATAGACAAGGCTGAGAGGGTCCAGGGAAATACATTAAGATGTTCAGGACACACTGGGGTTCTGTGATACGTGGTAATTTCTGGAAAATTCTCAACCATTGCTACTTTAAATGTTCCCTCTGCCAAGTTTTCTTGTTCTCTCGCTCTCTTTCTCTCTCGTCCCCTTCTAGGATACCAACTGAATTTGTGTTAGCATAACTCTCTCAGATTTTCCACCTTTTCTCAGTGTTACTTTCTACATAATTTCTTCAACTCTAACTCTCTATCTGGTAAAATCATTTTCTGTCAAATATTTTTATTCAGTTTTTTATATCAAGTATTGCATTTTTGGTCCTTGAAGTTCTATTTAGATCTCCATAAGATCTGCTTCATCATTTTTCATATACCTAAATCTTTACTATTGCTAATTGGCACCAAGAGTATGAATCCTTTTTGAATTATTGAATTGCATTTTATATGTTTAGTATATAAGACCACAATGCTGGGAAAGATTGAAAGCGAAAGGGGAAGGGGGCAGCAGAGGATAAGATGTTTAGATAGCATCACCAACTCAATGGACATAAATTTGAACAAACTCTAGGAGACAGGGAAGGACAGGGAAAGATGACATGCTTCAGTCCATGGGGTCGCAGAGAGCTGGACAGGACTTAGCCACTGAACAACAGCAAACAAAATATTTAGTTTATATTATGGAAGTATGAACTCATTATTACAATTTTTGGCATATTTATGTAATTTTTCTGTTTTGCTGTTGTTTCTCATGGTTCCTTGGTTTTTGGGTTTTTAACGTTTTTAAATAATTTTTGTAAATACAGCTCATGCTTCTTGGAATTGATCTGTGAAATGCTTTGAGGACTGACATGAAGTCGTGTTCTTCTGAAAAGAAGATTGTACTTATTTCTTCAAGGAACCTGGGACAGTGTAAGCCCAGGACCATTTAAGATGTGTTTTGTTTTGTTGAAACAACTGGCTAGTTTGAGTTTCTGTTGCACACTGTGGTATGAGTGATGGCTGTAGCGATGAATACACATGGGCAGTTGACTGTCTGAAGCTTCTCTAGTACCTTCTATCACCATCAGGTGTTAAGAGATTGAGTATCGGAAGTACCAACCTGTTCAACAGGCACTTCATCCCTCGGCCATGATATGGCCAATTAAATAGCAATAAATCAGGTCAAAAATAGGAGCATCTAGATGTCAGTCTCCACTCAGGCATCTTTCTCGTTTAACCCAGTGCTGTATAGCTGTCTCTTATACACATCTAGATGTGTATAAGAGACAGGAGTATGTACTTTGAGTGCCAATTTTAGGAGCACTCATTTTAAGTTTTCTCCATCGAAAGGGACCTGGGTTTTGTCTGATGTCCCTCAAACCCATAAACAACTGTGAAAACTAAAGTTTAAGTTCACTTATGCCCTCAAAGCATGTGCCATCTTCCACATTTGTCCTCTGCCTGCAGCGTCCTACAATTCCTTGACAAATTATTGAGACACTTAAGAACCTTCTTTTAATATTTCTTCATTATGTTTAGCTGTTTTCAGTCAGAAGCAAGCAAGTCAGAGCTCCTAAGATGCTTCATCCCAGAAACTGGAAATTGACGTAACTTTTACAGTATATTCATTGTTATAGACGCAACAAACTAATCAGTAAATGCTATGCTACCATCTATGTTTTGGTGAGTTTATTCCATGGTAAGTGTTGGAATAAGGATATCTTTCACATTTTACAAGAAACATTTCTAGTCTAATGTTTTTACCACGTAGGTCATTCTGATACTCAAAATTTTCTCTTTTTCTTAACTCAAGATATATCAACTGAGTTTACAAAGGGAAAGTTATGTTTTTAAGGTGAATAAAAAGAGCATATCAGAAAAAGCCAAAGTAGTAAAATGGAAAAGTCCAGTCAACCTCCAGACACTCATATCCACCCAATGAGAAACAATTGTTCACTTGCAAATAATATCATCTCAACTTGCATAATGAGTTCCCATGAATGAACTACCACAACCTAATTTTGCAATGGCACAATTGATTCCTGCATTGCATCCAGGTGAGTTATCTCTCATAAGGCAGGAAAAAGGTTTGAATTTAAAGCACCATGGCCAACAACAGCTCAAAAGGGATTTAACGGCAAGAATCTATTTATCCTAGAGATCCTGTCTCAGTGTCTTTAAAGGAAATAAAGGTTTCCTTTCTGTCACTGTTTCCATACCTCTGAAAGTTAACAACTTATGTGAGCTGGCACTCCATAACCAATGTTTAACAAGAAGATACTGCTGTATTAGCCAATTATAACCTATGAAGTCCTAATGAGCTCCCCTTTTTGTGTGTAACACCTTTATGAAAATGTGAATCCTCTAAAAGACAATATGTAAAACATCATTTGACTAATTCTACTGTCATGTCTTTTCTAATGTAACTTAAGTATAAAATTTACTGTACCTCCTTGAGTATTCTCGTTTCCCAGATTCATCAGGTAGTTTGTTATAATGTACCCACCTTTAGAAAGAAATTTCATGGACACAATAAAAAATCATCTCATCAACATAAGAATCAAGCACTTCCCATGAAACATGAATGCTAGTATCTTGGTTATTGCTGACTAGAGTGTAAATTCTACACCAAGCTCATTTTGCCTGCATAATTTGTACCTCAGGGAAAACCATCGCAAACCCTTCAGAATATTGCCTCACTTTTGTCACATTTGTGACTGAATGTTTTTATTGGGTGCTCACAGAATACTAGATATTTGGATCTGATTTTTAAATTTCAGATGGCAACACAGAAATACTGCCAAGCTGACAACCTGAATTAAAATGGAGCACAGCTCTCATAGCATTTAAGAGACTTAAAGGTCAGTTAATTCCTGTCCCTCATTTTACAGCTAAATAAATAAAAGTCCAAGTTTGCAATGTTAGTGATGGCTCAGATAGAACCTAAGATGTGTACTTGTCACTAGTGAAGGTAAAAGGAGAAGAGGGCGTCAGACGATCAGATGGTTGGATGGCATCACCGGCTCAGTGGACAAGAGTTTGAGCAGGCTCCAGGAGACAGCGGAGGACAGGGGAGCCTGGCATGCTGCAGTCCGCGGGGGTGCGGAGAGTCAGACATTTCTTAGGGACTGAAGAGCAGCAAGAACAGTGTGTTATAACCTAAAATGACATCATTTAAAATCCACTGAGAGTCAGTCTCACCTGTGCTTCTGATTGAAGACTTTCCCACAGAGACACCGAGGAAATAGAAGCCTAAAAGTGAGGCATGAAAATCAGAGCTTTTTTACATTAAACTTACCAAGAATTCTGTATCACCTGAGGAACTTCAGCATTCACTTTAATATCTGCTCTATATTTGTGCTGAAACAAAGCACTTCAGGCTTTGTGACTTTACAGGTAGCAAGTGGCATGAGGGGAAATTGAACTCAATCGACCTTCATTGATTTGAATGGGCCTAGAAACCTCCTTGGCTGCCTTTTTACATAAATTAAATCGAAAGAGTGCACTAACCCCTATCCAGAAAACATCCTTGTAAAATTACTTATATTTGTGAAAATTTATAGAAACTTTCCTAAATTTCCACAGTGAAAGAACCGTGAAATAATCTTATGAATCTCCTCGATTCATTTTATAAGTGAGAAGATGAAAGAGCAGAGTGGGTTGCCTGGGAAGACAGGTGCTTCAGATGCCAGTTGCTAGACTGCAGAAAGCAGCAGAGAAAAAGAGGCAGTGTTGCCAGCGCTGGCAGTGAAACATTCTCATAAAATGCTCCCCTAAGCTTGAAATGGGAAAAACCCAAATGGGACACTAGAACATGCTCCACTTTTTACTCGGGCACTGTTCCCCAATTCCGCATTTGAAAGACTTTCAAAATATAAAATATGCCATCCCTAAGTCACATGATATATTCTGACTATCCACGCCACCTAATACTTGGTTAAACAGACAAGCTCACGATCCCTACCCACTATTTAGAACGCAAGACGACTTTTTGGTTGTTAAATCGCTCTGGCCATACCTGACTCTGAAATCCCAGGGATGATAGCCCGCCAGGCTCCTCTGTCCGTGGGATTTCCCAGGCAAGAATATTGGAGTGGGTTGCCATTTCCTTCCCCAGACTTTCTGGGTATGTTTTCTTTTTTTTCTTTCAGAACTTTTAGATTGGATTTATTTTTGTTTTTGCTTTCCTAAATGTGTTAGCAGAATGACTAAACAAAGCGATTTGCTTTCAAACTACATGTGCAGATCCACAGATTTAGATTCACACAGAGAATATCCTTCTCTGGAATTCCCAACTAAGACCAGAAACAGAAGCTTGGACCCAGAAAATGATCAGAAACCACTGGCCAGTGCGATAGTCCGGGCCCTGGTTTGGGATAGCCTCTAAGCCTGTATTCACCTTTCATTCCTGAACAGGCATCAGAAGACAAGGGAATGTGAGACAAAGGCAGTGAGCTGGGTGATGTTTTGCTGGTTGAAAACTGTAAGTTAAAAGAGAGAAAAGTGACATTAGAGTTATTTATCTCTACTGATATTCACGAAACCTCTGGTGGTGTTGTGTGTGTGTGTGTGTCTGGTGTGTATGTGTGGGAAGGGAGAGCAAGAGAATGTTCTGGCTTCAGAGTGACTCTATTAGGGGTGGGTAGGAAGATGTCGATAAATATCACCCTGTCTAGGCCCCTTTTAGAGACTTTCCTTAGTTCAAAGTGACAACAGTGGCAGGAGGTGGGGGACACAGAACATCGAGATACATGAGAAATTAAGCTATAAAGTATAATATTGTCTAATAGGAAGCACATGTCCACAACTCTCAGCTTCTTGAAGACGGGGGATAATAACAATAACAAAAAAAATAGCGCTATTCTTCTATGAAGAGACTGCAATTTGATAAAGAGAACTTTCCCAAACTTATGGAAGACACTGAACCTATTCAGAAGACAAATATTTTTGCGTACGATTGATGCAAACTACTTTCTTGGGCTTCCCTGGTGGCTCAGAGGTTAAAGCGTCTGCCTGCAATGAAGGAGACCTGGGTTCAATTCCTGTGTCGGGAAGATCCCCTGGAGAAGGAAATGGCAACCCACTCCAGTATTCTTGCCTGGAGAATGGACGGAGGAGTCTGATGGGCTACAGTGCACGGGGTCACAAAGAGTTGAACACGGCTGATCTCTACTGATATTCTCTCTAGTTTATTACTAAGTAAGAAAATAATTTGCATATAAATACAATATGCAAACCCATACAATACATTTTTTTAAGGTACCAGAATCATTCTACCTCTATTTGATATTCTTGTTAAATTCACCTTGAAAATAAAAAATAAAAAACAAGCTCACTGAGATTAAATATATTCTTGCAGCTTTATGTTCAAAGTTAGTGATCAGCAATTGCTTTTGTTTCTACTTAAGACCAAACAGCCAGTTGATGACAGAACTAGGAATGAGCTTAGAAATATCAATATTCTTTGGGATTTTACAGCTCTTTTCATCTTCAAAGTGCTTTACAAAATTTTTTAATTAGGCTCACATGTCCCAACTCCTAGTTGCGCTTGGTAATCTTAAGACGGCATACCTGTCTTCCTTCCTCGGCTCTAAGCAACACGCCATGCATAATCATTCCTAAATTAAAGAAAAAAGTGTTTGTAATAATGTAAACTTAATTAATGACAAATCTGGACATTACTTTAAATACAGGTCCAATTGCCTGGGCCCTAATCTATATTAGAAAGTTTGGTCATTATTTATTCAGAGCAGAGATAATTTTTAATTGTAAAATTATCTGTAATTAAATGCAGTGGTTAGAGCTGTCCTACTTCTGACCAGCTTAAAATATTATTTGAAAAGTTTTCATTTTATTTCCTGCAAAAATATTTTAGCTTTACAGATCCTTACTATTTTAAAAACCATTTTTTAGTGAGCTGTGCTTTTTTATAGTAAATTTACACGTGAGGCTGATTAGTCTTTAAAATGAGAACGAAACATGAAGTTAAAGGAAATCGGAATTTTATTTGTATTTCTGTCACTCACTAGCTTAATGACTTCAGACAGGTCAGTTACCATTTCTGGACCTCAATTTCCTCCTTCGTGAATCAAAAGGGTTATTTTTTTTCCAGCTCTGTTACCTTAAGAGTAGCGTGCATCTCAGCACATCCTGCACACATGGGCAGTTGACTGTCTGAAGCTTCTCTAGTACCTTCTATCACCATCAGGTGTTAAGAGATTGAGTATCGGAAGTACCAACCTGTTCAACAGGCACTTCATCCCTCGGCCATGATATGGCCAATTAAATAGCAATAAATCAGGTCAAAAATAGGAGCATCTAGATGTCAGTCTCCACTCAGGCATCTTTCTCGTTTAACCCAGTGCTGTATAGACAGTGATTACAGACTCTCCTCCCATTCTTCCTGACCCTGAACCTCTAACAGACCTTCTTCTGAATTAGTGTATTTCCCCTGTTAGACCTGTTAGGGAAACATGTGAATATACACTGCCATTTTAAGCTTTATCAGGTCACAGCACTGAGTGAAAAGGCTGCTGCTGCTGCTAAGTCACTTCAGTCGTGTCCGACTCTGTGTGACCCCATAGACGGCAGCCCACCAGGCTCCCCCATCCCTGGGATTCTCCAGGCAAGAATACTGGAGTGGGCCGCCATTTCCTTCTCCAATGATGAAAGAGAAAAGTGAAAGTGAAGTCGCTCAGTCTGTCCGACTGTTAGCGACCCCATGGACTGCAGCCCACCAGGCTACTCCGTCCATTGGATTTTCCAGGCAAGAGTACTGGGGTGGGGTGCCATTGCTGTCATATCTTTTTCTGAAAGCGTGTTTTGAGTTGGGGGGAAGGTGAAGCTTCAGTTTAGGTGAGGGTGGGTGTCAAGGGAAGGAATATGATCTTTATCACACCAAAGAAATGTGGACAGAAGAGTGAAGTTTGCAGAAAAACAAATTTCACGTGTCATTATCTAGGAAGGGGGAATCCATGTCTGCCCACATGATACCAACAGAGAAAGTGGATTGTAAGGCCTTGTGCATGCAAATAAAATTCCCTCTATCTGCAACCTCTTTAAATTAATTTATTTTATTTTTGACTGTGCTGGGTTATCATTGCCAGGCAGGCCTTTCTCTAACTGCAGAGACGGGAGTCTACTCTCCAGTTGAGGTCCGTGAGCTTCTCACTGCAGCGACTTCTCTTATTGCAAAGCCTGAACTCTTAAGGCACAGCTTCAGTAGCTGTGGCATGTGGGCTTAGTTGCTCTGAGGCATGTGGGATCTTCCTGGACCAAGACTGCACCTGTCTCCTGCATAGGCAGGTGGATTCTTATCCACTGTACCACCTGGGAAGTCCATTGCCACCTCCTGGGGGCATGTTCCTTTTAGGTGTAGTGTATATCAAAAATAAATAACTAACTGTATCCCTGCAAGTCAAATTTCCCAGCCCTAAGTGTATGTGTGTGGGTGTGGCTGTGGATGTGGGGGTGTGTGTTGGTGAGGATAGTCAAGGAAGAGAAAGCAGAATACAAACTCCTAGAACAATCTTACTTTAAAACAACATGCTACTGAGTGGAAAGGCAGGTGAACAGAAGGAACGAACCTTCCTCTTAATAAATGATGGTGACTTGAGTTGTAGCACAAGGTAGTATCTGCATACATCGTTGTGTTTGCTGTTATTGGTGCTGTGAATTCCTCCTTTGATAGAATCTGTTTCCTTGGTGTTTCACATTGGCCATGGTCTAAACAAATCCTGGTAATAATTTCAGAAACAAACCAGCAAATATTTCAATTCAATGTTTCTTTTGAAAAGGAAAATCACCGGGAGGGTCCCTCTACTAGTGAGATGATTAAAGTGTTGCACTTTTCTTTCAGAAAAGTATTCAGTTAGAGATTAGTACTGGTACTTTGGCCAAATGCTTCACAACAGATCTGTATTCATGGAACCCAGTCCGTGAGCAATGACAACTTTAAAATAACCATATTTAGCAAATAAAGATATAAAGATGCCTATTTGAATTTAAAATAAAGAATAAATATATATTTTATTATAAGTGTGTCCCACGAAATATATGGGACATACTTACCCAAAGTAATTATTTTATTTAATCTGACAACCATCAGTGATTTTCAGTAGAAACCATTCTGCTGAAATCATGAACCATTTTATCTTGTTCTCAGTGATGACTTGGATTCCAATGTAGAGAGAATCTCTGCTTCTAGGATAACTTTTCACATTGTTTTGTTTCCCAAAAGAACAGGTGGTTTATACATCCCCATAGATTTCCAATGAAAGTACTGAGAATGTGACCATGTGTGGACATGACCTCTGTCCAAATTCATCCTTTTAAATAATTATTTCCAAACAAGGGGATGGTGTTTGAAAACTATAGAAAAGCTGCACAATTCCTATAATACAATGTTTAAATTTAAGTTTAAAAGAGTGACACTGAATGATCTACTGATGCTTCGTTAATCACTGGAATTGTAGAATTGCATATTCTTTCCATTTCTGTTTTTTCCACTCTGCCCATCTCTAGGAGACACTGTGCATTGTGTTTTCTGTGTGACGTGATCCCTGTTGCAAAGGATCACAGTCCAGCAAGAGCTGCTCCCAGAGGCCCCAGGACCCAACGCCAAATCCTGAAAGCAGCCAGGAGCTCCTGACACGAACAACTTCATTCCGGGTTTACACCATCGGGAGAGCCTTTGAAAATATTAAATTGATTCATTAAATCTCATTTCAGCACCTTCAAACTTCTACCTCCTAAGCAAAATCTATCAATAAGAAAAAAAAAAAAAAACTTCAATTAAGAAATTTAAAATGCATGAATCTTCCCTAACATGTCTTTCCCAGTCTCCCAAGGCCCCTGACTCCCCTCCCTTGACCTTAGACTCAGTAGATAAGTTGCCTTTCAGCAACAAAGATTCTTTATGTGGGTATCACCCTCCACCTCACTCTTTATTCATCTCCTATGGCGCTTGGACAGATGATAGAGTAAATGTTTGTATACAAAGACTTACATTCATTATAACCTTTCACATTTTGTCTTTTTGTTGTTGTTGTTTAAATTCATAAATGGCCAGTACAGTGTAGTAAAGATGCAGTGACAGACCCATTTACTTTATCAAACAACCAAGTAGCCATCATAGAAATAGGATTTATTGACCGTTTACTAGGTGCGAAGTTCTCGGTTTGACAGTTTTCGCAAATTATCACATTGAATCCCAGTAGTAACTCTCTGAGGTAGGTGATATTATTTTTCAGTCTTTTATAGATGAGGAAATGGGATTTAGCAAGTTTAAGGAACTTTCCTGAGGTCACACAGCTTGTAAGCAAAATGCAAACTTGCTTCAGTTATACCAGGGTCTGAGCAAAGTCAGAGGAACAACTGGATTATCACTAAGAGAACCTGCGATTCCTGAGGCCATATCAGCATTAGTGCTGTTAAACAACGCTGGATTATCTCAAGCTTTTTCTCACATTTTCAATTCTGTTCAACACCTATTTTGGCCATCTGCTCTTTGTAAGGCCTGGTACCAGGGCAACTGAGAGCAGGAGTTAGTTACTGAGAGAAGTGAACTGGGTGGCCATTCCCAGGGCCCTTTTTAGCTCATGACTAAAAGCTAGAGAAGGAAGACGGTGATGGTAGGTTCTCCATCACAGAGCTGATCACCTTTATGGCAGGAGAGATCATCTAAAGCGGCACTGTTCTTTAGACTCCATGTGCATGTAGCCCATAGATATCTTGGCTGAATGCTGTTTGATGTTATTACAGAAGAAAGAACTGAATAAAGTTTGTGGCCAGATCCAATGCAATAGTAATGCATTTCAAAAGGAAGTTCTCCAACTGATTCACCAATCATCCAAAAGCATTGTGTTTATATATATATATATAATAAGGCTTGGTCCATATATATATAATATATTCCCCTTTGGGCGCTAGGAAAATTTCAACTAAATTTAGCTTTCAGTTGTAATAATAATTTCAACCTTACATTCCTCAACAGTTTTTCACCCCCTTTATTTAGATGGTGACCAAACTCCATTTTTAACTAATTAAAATCTGCCTTTTTTTCCATATCCTTTCATGTTGAACAGCCCCACCAACTCATTTTTCAGTTCAGTTCAGTAGCTCAGTCATGTCCAGCTCTTTGTGGCCCCATGAACCGCAGCACGCCAGGCCTCCCTGTCCATCACCAACTCCCGGAGTCCACCCTATCTCTGGTTTCTCTGCCTTTTCTAAAACCAGCTTGAACATCTGGAAGTTCACAGTTCACGTATTGCTGTAGTCTGGCTTGGAGAATTTTAAGCATCACTTTACTAGCGTGTGAGATGAGTTCGTCACACACAATTTCTAGATGAACAAGCATGGAACACCATCAGCAGACAATATTTACTTCTCTAAAAGTGTTTCTTTTTCATCATTTAAAAATTATACTTTTCTTTAAAAAAAAAAGAAAAGAATGCCACATGTACACACATCTAATCAACAATCACACAGTGTCTCTCTCCTCATCACCTCTTTTCCAGTCTTTGTTCAAATCACAGCTCCTGCACTGAACCACCTCAATCTCATCCCACATGGCCCTTTCCCTCTCCCTCTCCCAGTCTTCTACTGTCAAGTCACTTCCCTACTAAAAGTACTTCCGGAATTTTCCAAATAAAATTCTGAGTCTTTGACTTAGTACACAAAGCCCTGACAGATCCAGTCTTCTTGCCCCAAAATCTCTCTTTCTATCCTCATGGTCCATAATGGCTATGTACCAATGTTTCATTTGTTATACTATTTTCACAAAGTATTTCAAAGAGTGTGCAAGTCTTAGTAAGAGTTTTCTAAAGGTTATTCTTATTGTTATATATATAGAAATGGTTTTTAAATTATCATCTCATATGTATCCATTATCATTCTTCTCTTCAGTTAAAAATTATAGTTACTTTACTTTATAAACAGACACCATAAATTCTTTCTGGATCAAAGTAAAGAGAGTCATTCATTTATACAAATGTTTAAATGTATAGAACATTGTTAGAAGAGATGGATAGAATACTGGAGTGGGTAACCATTCCCTTCTCTAGGGAATCTTCCTGACCCAGGGATCGAACCCAGGCCTTCTGTACTGCAGGCAGAATTTTTGCCATTTGAGCCACCAGGGAAGCCCATATAATAACATTCTTAAAAGAGCTGGGTAGAATACTTGATAAAGACCAAAGATAAAATCATTCTGGTTTGTATGTGTGTGTGTTTTCTTCAAATTTGAGATTGGGAAAGAATCATGGAGAAAGCTGAAAGTGAGACAGGAAAAGATACTCCAACAAGGTTAGTTTGATTGATCTTTCATTTTGAAGCAATTGTACATATTATATTTTATATGTGAGCTTACTGCCTATATATGCCAATCAATATATTCTTTAGAAAGTTCCTTACTTTCTACAGAGTCTCACATGATAGAAATGCAAGCTTATTTCAATTAGAATTAATCTTTCAGGGCATCCACCAATGTTTTGCTCTTTAATTTCTTAAAGCTAACAAAAAATGCATAAAGGTATTAAGAAGTGTTTTCAGTTATACAATACAAATTGTGTATGTCCTTGTGTCAAATCGTTTTTACTGCTGACTAATACTTTTACTTTTAAGGCATGGATGTCACTGGTTAAATGTCTTATAATAAAATATCTCTGTGAAATCAAACTAAGTTTGCAATTAAAGCAAAATTTTCAAATTTGTTAGATGCTGGTGATTGTATCTGTGTCAAAGACTTGTGTTGCTGCACTGAAAGGACTAAGTGTTAAACTAGATCTTAAAAATCAGTATAAATGAGTTACTTATTTTTAAGTGATAATAACCTAAAAACTAAGTCATTAGCAATGGAGCTCTATGAATAGGAAAATATGTCTGCAGGTACTTATTTCAGGATCTGAGGTCCTGGTTCTCCTTTCTTTTAGTTGAGAGGTTATTTACCTGTGGCTCATGGACCTCTCAAGGTTCATAGAAGAGGCTTTGGAGAAGGAAATGGCAACAAACTCCAGTATTCTTGCCTCAAAAGTCCCATAGACAGATGAGTTGTGAGCTATGATCCATGGGGTTCAAAAGCGTTGGTCATGACATGGTGACTAAACAATATCATGGACTTGTCAAAGTTCATATAAGAGCCTTTGGAGGTCAGACCAGGAAGCTCTACAATAAAATAATACTTGGTATGTATTTGCTTTGATTTTCTTTCTCTTTTAGGAGGAGGACCTATCATTTTCACTATATTGTGACACAGGTGTGCCTAAGCTAAGAAGTCACAATACTTAAAACAACAACAAAAAGAAATAAAGGTCTGATTTTACTGATCCTTGGAATTACCCAGAGTTGTCCATCTGGTCACCAAGCTTAAGTCAGCAATATCCAAAAAAATCTTTCAATGATTTTTTTCTACAGACGTGTGAAGTCACAGCCCTGGGAAGCAGAAAGAAGGGAGGGAATGAGCGTGTGTGTTCGTGTGTGCAAAGTGTGATGTGCTTGTATATGATGAATATATGGAGTGTGTTGTATGTGACATATATGTGGGGTGTGTTGTGCTGGGTGTGTGTGTATGTGAGGTTTGCACGTATGGTGTGTGACATGTGTCCCTTGGTGAGAGGCACACGTGTGGTGCATGCAGTATGCACTAGTGTGAAGTGCATGCTTCACACTCTGATGGGCTCTAGTTTGTCTCAACATTCACCCTAGCAGTGAATGTGGACTTGAACTTGACGACTGTGGACAGCCCCACCTAAGACAGTGGGCATTTAGGGGCTGCATCTAAGTCCCACGGGAGAAACTAAGAAGAGCCCAGGTTGGCTCAGCCTTTATCCTGGGCCACAGGTGGTACTTCCTGCAGGACCAGCAGGATGGTGGGATTCGTCCATTGTCATAACCACCTTGTCAAGATTTCTACACAAAATACTTTTTTTTAAACTTTTTATTTGATTTTAGAGAATAGTCAATAAACAATGTTGTGATAGTTTCGGATCCACAGCAGAGGGACTCAGCCATACATATACATTTATCCACTCTCCCCCAAACTCCCCTCCCATCTAGGGTGCCATGTAACGCTGAGCGCGGTTCCCTGTGCTATACACTAGGTCCTTGTTGGTGATCCACTCTAAATATAGCAGTGTGTACATGTTGATCCCAAATTCCCTAACTATCCCTTCCCTCCATCCTTCCCTTGCTGCTCTAAGTCTGTGAATCTGTTCCTCATTCATACAAATGAATAAGTTCGTTTGTATCATTTCTTTTAAGATTACCCATTAAGGGATGTCATAGTCTATTTCTCCTCTGTCTGACTTAGTTCACTCAGTATGACACTCTAGGTCTATCTGTTCGCTGCAAATGGCATTATCTCATTCTTTTTTAATGGCTGAGTAGTATCCCATTGTATATATGTACCACATCTTCTTTATCCATTCCTCAGCCAATGGACATTTAGGTTGCCTCCATGTCTTGGCTGGGCTTTCCTGGTAGCTTAAGAGACCTGGATTCGATCCCTGGGTTGGGAAGATCTCCGGAGGAGGGCATGGCAACCCACTCCAGTATTCTTGCCTGGAGAATCCCCATGGACAAGAGGAGCCTGGTGGGCTACAGTCCATGGGGTCACAAAGAGTGGGACATGACTGAGCGACTAAGCACAGCACAGCACCTATCACTTTAATTCATTGCACAAACCGTGTTATAATTCATATAATTCACTCATAAACTTTGAGAGGAAAATAACAACTATAATTTGGGCAATTTATTTAATAAGGTTAGCCTATGAGTCAGTTATAAATTGGACCATTATTCGAATACTTATGTCAAAGGGCACGATGGCAGCCAGAGTTTAATCAGGCTGCTGCATGAGCTTGGCTTTGCTCCATCCACAGCATCTGCAGCTCAGTTGCATGTGTATGGAGCCCAGCGCACAGCTGAAGACACAAGAGGCCTCACACTTCATACTGGTGACAACAGATACAAGACGGTCTAAAACTAAGATTCTATCTACTTTTTCCTCCAATAGTTTGGGAATGGAGGAGGTGTCAGAATTAAAAGGGTGCCCATAGAAGGAAAAATATTGATGAGAAAGAGCAGGAACAAGCTGTTTTGGAAATTTTTCACACGTTACAGGTGGTTTGTGGGAATTGATTTGTAGAATTGATTTCTTCTAAAATAAATATATTTTGTACTTAGTTACTCAGTCAGGTCTGATTCTTTGTGATCCACCCACTGTAGCCTGACAGAGTCCTTTGTCCATGGAATATTCCAGGCAAGAATACTGGAGTGCGTTGCCATGCCCTCCTGCAGGGGCTCTTCCAGGCCCAGGTATCGAACCTGCATCTCTTGCTTCTCCTGCATTGGCAGGCACATTCTTTGTCACTGCACACAACAACATTTTTTTCTTCACAGATTCATTTATAAATTAAATGAGTCTTATAAGATCCTTTGGGGAAGAAAATATTAATGATTCAGAGAAAACAATACCCTTTTCTTTATCCTCTAAAAAATAAATTTTGTGAATTCTAACTTAAATTGATTGCATGTCCTGTGGTTTTCTTTTTCTTTTTGAGGTGAGGAGTGGCAAGAGAGGGTAAAAACACTTATACAGGGGCTTTTCCTTTGTATTGCCAGTTGAGAAACATGATTTCTCTGTATTTTTGCTTCACTGATTGGAAAGGCTAGTAGTTAATGGCCTCTTATTACAAACTTCCTTTTGGACGTACCCCAGCAATTAGGCCTGAGCATGCTCCGTGACCCCTCGCTGCCTCGCCACCCGCTTTGATCAGAATTTTGCTCGGTGACACACATCTAATGACCAGGAGTGGCACGAACTAAACCATCAAGACCCTGATTTATTCCTCAACCCACATCCTCGGCCAAACAGGGGTGTAATTAGCTATTATGCCAACTGCCAATATAATCTGGCCTTGTGTTCAGGTTGGAGCAAAAACGCAACAAAACAAAAAAACAAGAAAGGCATGCCTCTGTACAAACAAAAGCATGAAGACAGCGTACCAGGAATTCAGCCTCTGGCACTAGCCAGCTCAGTAGCCTGGAAGCAAACATATTCTGCAGTCAGTTATGTTGCTTTGTTTCACTTAACTTTTTTACTTAGTACAATAGCGCAAGGAAGAGAAAAGAAGTATAGGAAAGAAGACTTTAGATGACAAGCAAGATTCTCTAACATTCCAAGCTGAAGAATCCAGTATTATGAACATGTGATTGGGAAGAGCTCTTAACGTAGAGTTGAGAAATGATCGCCCACACTTTAAAAAAAAAAAACAAAAAAAACTTCACTAATGGATAGTAAAAAACGAAATGGCCCTGACTCATGGTGCCTGCTCCAAGTATGCAACCTCAAGGGCAGCATAAATAAAGCAAGCCAACTAAAAGTCCTGTAACCCAAAGTTCTACATCAGGGGCCTCAGACTCACAAATTACCTAGGGATCTTGTTAAAATGCAGATTCTAATATAAGTCTAAGGTGGGACCAATGTTCCAGCATTTCTAACGGGGTCCCAGGTAAAGTCAATGATGCTGGTCCCTGAACCACACTTTGACTAGATGCTCAGAGAGTAACCATTTTGGGCCTGGTTAATCCTTAGCATGGTCTCAATTTGTCACTTCATTTTGCATTTAAAGATACTCTGGAAGTTCCAGCTTAGAAGTATCATGAATCATTCGGAATGAGTTCTGAAGAAAATAAGTACTCTTCCACAGAGAATTTAAGAATAAGACTTTGTAAGATAATTTATAAAGAATTGTTTTTCTTATTATCATGGAGAATTATCATGGAATATATCAAAATGGTAATTAGGGAAACAAAACCTCCCATACCACCATCTTTCGGAAATGGACTTTTAACACATTGGTGTATATTTCTCATTAGAATCCCAAAATACTTACACATTTAGGACCTAATTCTTTTTACTTAATGTCTTATTAGTTTGATTATATACACAATTTAAAGTGGCTATAAATGCCATCATCAAAGCATTCTCAAAATGTTTGTGTGCTTGAAAAATCTCCTTTATAAATCAGCATAGGTACTGAACTTTTTGTAAATAAGTCATCTAGATTTTAGTTGCTTTTTTTTTCCCAAAATCAGTTGGAAATCTAAACAGTGGAGTAATAATATATGTCCTGAATATTTTAGCATGCTACAATCATCCATAACAGTGTTGGTAAACGGGAGGAGACGACTGAGCACTGAGAACTGAATGGTGTGCACGGTTCGCCCTTGACACTTTACAGGTGTGCTATGCAATGCCTCTCACGTAAACAGCTTCAAGGATATGGCTACAGGCCTTCCCTGGCAGTCCGGTGCATAAGACTCCGTGCTTCCAAAGCGGGGGACCTGAGTTTAATCCCTGGTTGGGAAACTAAGATCCCACATGCCACGGAGTTTGGTCAAAAAAAGTTAAATAGGGTATGTCTTCAGATGAGTTCCCTTTTTTGTAGTGAATAAAGAACAGAGCAGAACGAAAGTGAGAGGTGGCAGAATTCTGTGGCCTCTAGTTTATGTGAGTTGTCCGAAAGCATCGTAAGTAGGGACAATTTGCATGATGAGTTTTGACTGATAAAAGTATGATTCTCTTTTATGTGTGTGGTTTCTGTGTGTTAGAGAAATGAAGAGAGAAAGGGAAGGAAACCTTTATTTCTCCAAAGAAACACAAACTGTTTTAACCATGGCTGCTTTTAGGTAATGGGACAGGAGTCTGAAAGGTCGGGGACATAATTTTTATTTTCCATTTTACTATTTTTAAGAGTTATCTTTAATATACATTGATTTTATAAGAGTAACATTATTTGTGACTCTAAAGACATAGATAAATAAAATATTTTGAAAATACTTTTCTACCACCCTTCATGGGTATTAGAGAGAAGTTTAGAAACCTTTAGAAATCCAGGTTAATCATTTTAATGGTGGGAACTTTTCAAACTGTGTGCCTAGACAGAGAAAGAGATGTTTAGACATCAGTCCAGGTTTCAGGTATTGTTGAGGTGACCATTCAAGCTAAAAAAAGACAAACCCATCTTGCCCACGGAGCTGGGATTCTTGTTGATAATTTGTTTCCATGTCAGACGCAGTAGGCCTTCCCGGGGGGCACAGTGGTAAAGAATCCATCTGCCTGCCAATGCAGGAGACTCAAGAGACGTGGGTTGGATCCCTGGGTAGGGAAGATCCCCTGGAGTAGGAAATGGCAATCCACTCCAATATTCTTGCCTGGAGAACCCCATAAACAGAGGAGCCTGGTGGGCTACAGTCCATGGGGTCTCAAAGAGTCAGACACAGCTGAGCGCCTGTGCACACAGCCACACACAATCACAAAATCCAGGTTGTTTTCCATAGAAAAGGAGAAAAGCATGTTAATCTTGGAAGAAGGTAACTGAGTATTTTAAGGCTGGAGAATTAATATATATTACCTTCATATATTTCACTCCCAGTGTAATCTCAAGGAAGGAATGAACAGGGTAGCTCCATTTGTTGAACTTACCTTGGCAGCAAAGAGCATTTTCTCTGTCAGTGATCATGTACTTAACTGATAAAGGAAAAAGTATGTTTGGGAGACCACATGTGAGCATTAGAAACCATTATTTTCCTCTAAATCTTCTTGGCCCCAAAGAAACTGCTAGTTGCCATCCAAACTGCAACCCAAATGATGCTTTGTCTATAAGATCTTTCACATCTGTAGGTAGATGCAGACAGAGATGTGGATGTAGATAAAGGTATCTTGCAGTTATTTAGGCATTTGATGCTAGGTAAACTAAATATTCAACAAACAATTGATTTTTTTTCCCCCCGCACCATATGGTTTTGCATTGTGACACAACCATCAAGTTTTTCAGGATACAAACAGCTTTGTATCCACAGAGACATAACTCTAGATAAAGTGTTAGGTCTCAGAAGAAATTTAAAGTTAATCTCGTCTATCCACGCACTCAATTCTAAGAGAATGTATTGTTTTCTCAGCTTTAAGAGGTATCAGGTCTCTTCGTGACACCATCCCAAACCATTTTAGTCAGAAACAGGTGGAATGGAGAATGTTACAGAATAACCATACTGGATGAATTTCATGAGCCTTCGACAACCATGACACAATCCAAAACTATCTTACAAAATATTTACATTTCTCAGGAATTGGTTTCGTGAGTTCAGAGGGTTTCTACGGGGAAACTTGCTGAGATTCGGTCATGAACTTTGAATAATGTCAGGAGTTTGACCTCTGAATGTGGTGACCAGGTTGACCTTCTGCCAGCGATCTCATTTGCCTAGTCACTGTGCAACTGAAAATGAGCAAATACAGGTAAAATGTCATGACAGTGTAGCTCAAGGCAGTCATCCATGTGAAGTAAAACAAGATCATAAGCAAAATTCTTTTATCCTGCCATGCACCTGGACTCCAGCAAGCTACAGTCTCTTTTTTCCTTTTAAAGACTTGGTCAGGCAGTTAGCTTAACACGGCTTCTCTTTTCTCAGGACAGGTGTCCCCAGCTGCAGTGACACACTGCCTCTGTTCTTCTCCCAAATGCCCTCTAGAATAGAGGATGTCCATGACCCAGAAAAGAATCAGCTCACAACTGCAGTGTCCTTCAAGGAGGAGTGTTCTCATACAGCTGCTTCTGAGGAGCCATGGACGGGGTAGAATGTTGAGGACAGGGAGGTAAAGGATGGAATTAAAATGTCCCCAGAAAGCATGGGACTTGGGGATGGGGAGGTGGGGTGAGCAGAATTTTGAAAGAATCATCAAAAATTCTACTGCTTGTAATCAAGCCCTGTAAAATCTCCTCCCCTGAAGTATGGGCAAAAGTGATGGCATGAACAATAATTTAGGAATATTTTATATTTTTTTAAAACCTGAATTTTCTTTTAGGATGAAAGCTAAAGTTTATGCCATAAATAATAGACATGGGAAATGTATTTGAAGATAGAAGAATCCACTTTTCTGCCCCAGCCCCATCATCATTATCCCATGATCTGATACAGTCAGCAAGAAGCACACTGGTGAAGTCCTCAGGAAAGTTCCTGGATCTCCTCCCCCTCCTCCAACAAGGTCTCAAGGCCAGAGGAGCAAAGGAGCTTCCCCAGGGGGTTGAGAACAAGCTGAAATACAGCTGTGGCTTCAGGTCCCACGTGGATCTTTGGGAGGAGGAGGAAATATCTTACAGAGACCCTCCCCCAATGACATAGCGTGGCAGCATCGAACAGAAGCAAGTGGAGTCTGAGAAGCTACAGAAGACCTGAGAAGGCCTAGCCATCTCCTGGAGCTCCAGGAGGGTGGTGGAGAACTTCTAGAATTCCTCATGCACAGAGAAAGACAGGGAATGATTGCATTAAGAAGACTTAGAGATCCTTTGTCACTGCGCAATCCCCCTGGCTTCTTCCAAGTCTGTGTAACAGGCACCCTCAGCCAGGCTGAGGAGGGAAACTGAAGTCAAAGTCAAGTGACCGAGCGAAGATGAGCTCATCCTTCTCAATTCCACCATATATGTAACCTGCTGTTGCCTTTAGCTGTTCTTTCTCTGTCCTAAACACACGGTGGAAATTTGAGGCAGTATAGATTTCTTTCTCCAAAATGCCTTGTCATCCAATATATAATCACACTCCACAGTTGGCAGTTTGGGGCCTTAGCTTCTTTCTTTCCACACCTAGATTCTTCTAGGAAATCCACCAGTTCATCATCCCTTTGGCAATGCAGTGAGCCACAGAAAGATGACTTAGTGCCTGCCCATTTTGATATAATTGACTAGAGCGCATATTTTTTCAGTGGTGAGGTGGAATTAGCACTCCATGGCCGGGCTCTAGGAATGCAGATCAACTCAAACTTGTTAAAACAGTGGCCCAAGTCCCAAAAGAGACAATTGGCCTTTTGTGAAGCAATTTGCAAGTATTGAGTTCCACCCTTACAACTGACTTTGCCCTGTTATTATGTGATTAGTAGAGTCAACAGCAGCCGTATTTTCACCTAGTTCACATTCTTTTATAACGTCACAAATCAGGCTTTGCATGTGGTTCTGAAATACAACAGTTCCTCAAGGTCTATCAGTTATTAACCCTCCCAGAGGGGCAGTGCCAGGGTGTCTTGACAGAGAGTGTCACTGTGGGTGGTACAGTACCTGAGGTATGGTTTATACAATGTAAGTTGATATTATAAGTAACAAGTGTGACCTGCATCTTACAGTAAAGGCACATAATAAAAATGTGCAAAGTTAGGTATCTCCCCAGCTCTTATTTTCAAATGCAGAACAGAATATTCTGCAGTTTTTGGACTACACTCAGGCAGTGAGTGTTTAAAAAGCTTGAGCAAAGCCTTAGAGAGATGCTTTGCCAGATTTGCGCGATGCAGTGAGGATGTAGGAAAGAGGGTATGTATATTCGTGATACCCTTTGTGCCTTCTGTTAAGAATATCTTCCAAGTGTACATTATCAAACATTTATTTCCATGTATACCAATCACCACCCTCAACAGAATGGTACCTGTTTTCCCTAAACCTCTTTAACTCCTTTGTATTGAATATATTCAGATTTTATGGCCCTTAGAAATTCTATTTAATAGTAGAGATGTTTCCTCTAAGTGATTTGAAGCAACTTGAGGGCAATGACATTGAACTGAGCATAATCTATTGAAAGTACTGCTATGTGGTATCCAGAAAAATTCAGTGCACATATTTCTTGCTTAGGAAATATTTTTGAACGAGTGAGTGAGTCAGTGAGTTAATGAATGAATGAATAAACTTAAATGTAAAGCAAAGTGAGCCAATGAGCTCTACCCTGGCTGTAGCTAGTCTTCACTCAGTGTATCTGTGATCAGCTCTTGTACCCTGAGGGCAAATGCACCAAGGAAGCTGAAGACTGAATTCCCTAGATGAGTATCCAGCAGGGTGGAAACAGGCTAGGTCCACTCTGCCTTGTTCTGCATTTTCTACCTTTGCCGCCTTTCAGTGTGGAAGAATTACTACATTGCAAGGTAAAGAAGAATTAAAGCCTTTGAACTGTTGTGCTATTTAGAGTCCCTTGGACATTGAGGAGCTCAAACCAGTTAATCCTCAGGAAATCAATCCTGAATACTCATTAGAAGGACTGATCCTGAAGCTGAAGCTCCAATAGTTTGGCCACCTGATGGGACGAGCCAACTCATTGGAAAAGACCCTGATACTGGGAAAAACTCAAGGCAGGAGTAGAGGGTGTCAGAAGATGAGATGGCTAGATGGCGTCACCAAGTCAATGGACATGTACTTGGACAAACTCCGGGAGACAGTGACGGACAGGGAGGCCTGGCGTGCTGCAGTCTGTGGGGTCACAAAGAGTCAGACACGACTCAGTAACTGAGCAACAGCAACATCAATGGGCCTCGTAAAACAAACCCAGTGTGCGGTTAGGTCTTCGCAGAAGCAAGTGGCTATGACTAAACTTAATTCAAAAGCAGAAACTGAGTGGCAATCCCTGATGCCCTCACCCAGGGAACTCTTGCAACTTTGCTCATTTCCCACAGGACACTGTGAATGTGAGGCCAAGTCCCATTCATTCTGTTCCAACCTGAGGTTGCTTCTTCCTAATTTTCCTCTTTAATATTTGGTTTAAACTCCATGTCTGCAGAAAGAGTCAAGATCACACACGATGCCTTTTGTTTCTTGTTTTATGTGTGTATTAATGCCCTTGGTCAAGAAACACCTTTCGAGGGCCTTCCTATGTGACACACAGGTGTTGGATGCTGAGAAACAGTACACAGAGACAGAGAGTCCTCTCATAGTTTCCCTGTAGAGGCACACAGGGTCAAGTGCCCTGAAAACCTCCAAGGCTCGTCGAGGAACCGAGATTCAGAGCTTTTCTTCCAAAATGGAAATTCCCATTTCAGACCCAAGAGATGAATGATAACATCTTCATTCCAACAGAGGATCTAAAGCTTTCGAGTAGAATCTGGAAATAAGGAAGACTCCATTCTTCAGTGCCACTGTTTGATGCTGATAGTGGAAATACTGCTTGCAAATTTGGTTTCACTTCTCAAAATTAATTAAGTATACACATAGCAAAAAAAAAAAAAAATTCAGGAGATGTGAGATCCTCAGATAAGTAAAAGAACTGAATATGAATATGTTCTATTTTTTTCTTCTGAATGTACTCTATCACATTAGGACATAAAATGAGTATTATCTTTAAATGTGGCAATTGAAAAACCCTTTTATCTATCGTTTCATCTATCAATTAACAGGAAGCATTTCTCAAGCTGTGACTCAGAAGCAAATTTCACAAGAACTTTTGGTACAGAATATTTTTGAATGAGTTATGTTTGTCTTGATAGACCTTTTAGGAACTTGTCATTTCCCCTTGTTTTTATTCTATTTTTTTCCCTTTGTCTTCAGTCTGAAATCATTAACAATCCTTTCCACAGCTCAGCAACAGAATCTCCAGATCTTATCAAGAAGGAAGACTCATGGAAAGTGTATGGGTTTCACCCAGAAGAAGCACAGACCATTCCTCTAAAATCTGACTGTCTAGAACTTAGTCACATGACCTCATCTGAAGCAAAGGAGTCTGGGAAGCATATTCTATCCTGCAGGACACTTGTATTTTCCATGGAAGAAGCTAAGATGGATTTTAGTAGGTAATCGTCCTGGTGGTAGTCCCCACCACAGCTACGTACTTAAAGTGTCTTATGATACTTATGTTATCTCCCTCTGAGGGGCAGAAAGCATGATGAAAACAGACAGAAAATATTTTTTCAAATGATACCTAATAAGATAGATTTCACATGATAAATCTATTTCATTACCTTGCTGGAAATTGCAATCTTGTGTGGAATTAGGATGAGACACAGCCTCTAAACAAACATGTAAGAATTAACACCATCCATTTTCATTTATTCCCTTAGACCTGAGTTACAAAAAACCCTGAATGTTTCTTCCAAACCAATCGCTATGTGATTTAAAAGGTAAAAGAAAAAAAAGTAAACTTCTCAAGTCCGTGTTGTCTATTCTTCAACCCAGATTTTTACTCTTCACAAGTAATACCATTAATACATCACTGAATTCTGTAAGTCTATATAATCTATAATTCTTGAAAAAAGAACCAACTTCCCTTAATTGCTACAGCTTCCTCCTCTAGGCCACCTCCATCACATAAACAAAGTGTTACTTGCCCAGAGAAAGAATGCTGTCATTTTCATGACACTGCACATAAGTTTTGTTTTCCAGATAGGCGCTATATGAACTTAACAGAAAAGAGCAGTTTTTTTCAGTGACAATGCATGACAGATGCCGAAAGGTTTTAAAGCAAACACACAAATGTGTCATCTAATAGTCCATCAACCAGCCCTTGTCACACTGATAAACCTTTTATCTCGCTTTCCCAGATTTTAATCAGTAGCTTGGTTTGCATGTTTCTTGTGTCACTGCAGCAACCAACCTATTGGGGATTCTTTATGCCCTGAGAAATCAACTCATTTGGGCCTAAATGAAACATTTCACTGTCTTGTTTTATCTCCCTCTCTATTCACATTAACATAATAGCTTTTAATTGGATTGTATTTGTGATTAGAGTCAGCAAAGGTGGCAATCTCTCAAAGGAAATTGACTGCAAGGCAAACTGCTGAGACTCCACCTGGGGAACATCTTTTCAGCTCTTTCCACAGGGAATGAGGGCCTCAGAAATTCAGCCTCAGGGTTCCCCTGATAACTCATTTCTCCTAACAGTAGAGTCCACTATATTTATGATCAAGGCTGACACACCCACATACCTGAAACATTTTGTTAGCATTCAAACGCATGTTCTCAAAAGGAGAGTTTTTACAAAAGGATATGGAAAAAAATCAGTGAATTCTTACACAATTTTAGAAGTGGAGGAGGCCTTCCTAGGTCTGAAGCCCAAAGCAGAATCTAAAGATCAAGTGACTGCCATATATAATTACAAGGACATGGGATACATTTACATTCAAAAGAGTGTAAATGGAATTACAGCAAACTAGAAAACATATGCAATTTATATTACCACCAAAGAGTTATTATTCTTAATCTATATCTTCTTATAAATTAACACAATAAGTACAAATGGCATATGTGAATAAATGATACAAAAAACTTTCTAAGGAAGTACAAGCATCCAATAAATACATGACAAAAAAAATGCTATTCTTCAGGACTAGAAGATGTTTAAATTAAGATGCTATTTCCTACCTTTCAAATATATAAGTATATAATAAGGAGCTGAAGCTTTGCAGCAATTAGATAAGAAAATAAAATTAAGGGATGCAGATTGGTAAGAAAGAAACAAAATTGTCTATTCACAAACTTATGTACTTATTTATATACATTTGTTGTTGTTCAGTTCAGTTTGGTAGCTCAGTCGTGTCCGACTCTTTGCGACCCCATGAACCACAGCACGCCAGGCCTCCCTGTCCATCACCAACTCCCAGAGTTCACTCAGACTCACGTCCATCGAGTCCGTGATGCCATCCAGCCATCTCATTCTCTGTTGTCCCCTTCTCTTCCTGCCCCCAATCCCTCCCAGCATCAGAGTCTTTTCCAATGAGTCAACTCTTCGCATAAGGTGGCCAAACTACTGAAGTTTCAGCTTTAGCATCATTCCTTCCAAAGAAATCCCAGGGCTGATCTCCTTCAGAATGGACTGGTTGGATCTCCTTGCAGTCCAAGGGACTCAAGAGTCTTCTCCAGAACCACAGTTCAAAAGCATCAATTCTTCAGTGCTCAGCCTTCTTCACAGATCAACTCTCACATCCATACATGACCACAGGAAAAACCATAGCCTTGACTAGACAGACCTTAGTCAGCAAAGTAATGTCTCTGCTTTTGAATATACTATCTAGGTTGGTCATAACTTTTCTTCCAAAGAGTAAGCATCTTTTAATTTAATGGCTGCAATCACCATCTGCATGTCCAACTCTTTGCAACCCCATGGACTGTGACATGGCAGGCTTCTGTGTCCATCATTATCTCCCAGATCTTGCTCAAACTCATGTCCATTGAGTTGGTGATGCCATCCAACCATCTCATCCTCTGTTGTCCCCTTCTCCTCTTGCCTTTAATCTTTCCCAGCATCAGGGTTTTTTCTAATGAGTCAGCTTTTCCCATCAAGTGGCCAAAGTGTTAGAGCTACAGCTTCATCATCAGTCCTTCCAATGGATATTCAGGACTGATTTCCTTTAGGATGGACTGCTTTGATCTCTTTGCAATACAAGGGATTCTCAAGAGTCTTCTCCAACACCAAAGTTTAAACACCATATTTATATACATAGGAAATTCTAAGGAATTTACCAACAAGTATTAAAATTAATAAAGGAATTGAACAAGATTGCAGAATGCCAGGTCAACATATAAAAACTCATTTATATTTCTACACTCTGGCCAAAAGCAATCTGAAAAGTGAAACCAAGAAAACAGTTCAATTTATCATAGTGTCACAAAGAATGAAATATTTAGAGTAAATTTAACAAAAGAAGTGCAAGATTTGCATATTGAAGACTAAAAAATAGTGATGAGGGAAATTAAAGGAGACCCAAAGAGGTAGGGTAGGACTTCTCTGATGGCTCAGCAAGTAAAGAATCCACCTGAAATGCAGGAGACATGAGACATGCACTCAATTCCTGGGTCAGAAAGATCCCCTGGAGGAGGAAATGGCAACCCACTCCGGTATTCTTACCTGAAAAACCCCAAGGACAGAAAACCCTGGTGGGCTACAGTCCATGGGATCACAAAGAGTTGGACAGGATTAAGCACACAAGGCATAAAGAAGTAAAAAGACATCCCATGTTCATGGATTTGAAGACATAATATGGTTGACAAGGCAGTATTGCCCCAAGCTGATCCATCGGTTCAGCGGAATCCATGTCAAAATCCTAGCTGCCTCTTCTGTACCAACTGATGAGCTGATTCTAAAATTCATATGGAAATTCAAAGAGCCCAGAGCCAAAGAGCCCAAACAGTAACAACAATAATAATTTAAGAAGAGCATCCTGAAGAACTCACACTTCCTTATTTCAAATTTATAACAAAGTTAAAAGTATCACGATGGTGTGGTCCTAACATAAAGATAGGTCTATAGATGAATGGGGTAGATAGCAAAGGGACTCAACTATACACGTTCTCATTCTCCCTCAGATCCGCTTCCCATCCAGGCTGCCAAATAACACTGGATGCTCCATTAGGCTTTGACCAGTGAATGCACAAGGGACCAGGTAGTATCATATCCCATTTTAAAAGTATTGTTTCTGTGTTCTGATCAAATGCCAGTGCAAAAAATTCTCCTCCCTTTTATCCAAATAACAACAGAAGTCTATCACAGAAATCAGCTCAAGTGTATAGATAAATATTGACCCACCTCCTCCAACATTGCTTCAGATGCACAGAATAACCCATATAGAGAACTGTCAGAAAAGGAACACTGAAGAATATCTTATTCACTTTGCTACTGAAAGATGAAAAGCCAAAATGCAATGAAATTTAGAAGTCAAATAGTTTCCAACAGTAATTATAACAACTAAATTAATTCAATTTTTTTTCTTTTTGTTGAATGCATTCACTTATTTATTTCAGCTAAATGCATTTTCTGGACCTACTATGTATCATATGCTAAGCTAAACACTAGAACTAGAAGGAGGATCACTATTCAAGTTCCATCTCCAAAAAACTCCCAACTTAGCTACAGCCAGATAATTCATTCACTGCTGCTGCTACTGCTAAGTCGCTTCAGTTGTGTCTGACTCTGTGTGACCCCATAGACAGCAGCCCACCAGGCTCCCTCGTCCCTGGGATTCTCCAGGCAAGAACACTGGAGTGGGTTGCCATTTCCTTCTCCAATGCATGAAAGGGAAAAGTGAAAATGAAGTTGCTCAGTCGTGTCTGACTCTTAATGACCCCATGGATTGCAGCCTACCAGGCTCCTTCACTAAGCATCTGCTAATTTCAGCCTAGATCAACAACCAAATGTTGTGCTTGTTTCGAAGAGTGTGAAAACATTTAAGGCACAGACATTCCTTTAAAAAACAGTTGGTCCTCTGTAAACTGAATGGATGGATAGTAAGTATATAGAAATAGATACGTTCTAATAAGTATAATAAAAGTTTATAGATGTCGTATAAGCATCATTGTAGGGTTTGGTATTGTTACAAAGGAGATATTGTCAATTCTATGGCACAGAGAGAAGGTTCAAGGAAGTTGAACCTAATCCCATAGTCAGTGGTGAGTTGCTGATCCAGAAAGAACAAATTCTTGCTGCTCTGACCTATGGTCCAGAGAAATTAAAAAACATTGACTTGATGTCACTACAAGTGCAAGCGACATTATTTCTACCCTGTAAAAAATAATAGCAGCCATTAGAAAGATTTTCCCCAAGCTTTATTAGTAGTTGTAAACTAAACCGATACTTACAAAAAAACGCCACTTAAAATGTTAATTTTATGAATGTGAAAAAGGATTAACAAGCCTAAAAGGATGATGATAGAGAAATAATGGTAAAATAATTCAGTGTCCTACGAAGTATGAACAAATCCTAAGTATTTACAAAATAATAATACTTTGCACTTATTACATTTTATAAAAGAAATTTAAAAGTTAGGAACTTTATTACCAAAAAAGTGAGAGCCAGACTGTTAGTCAATATCTCTAATTGAGCCAAAGCCAAATGGAAATTATCTTGTGTCTCTTGGACTGAAGGTCCACTCTGTTTCTCATCAAAGGGTGGGCAGGTTTCCCTTTTGACAACTGCATGAGAAAATATAACTGATATTTCAAAAGAACACCATTTTGAGTTTACTTTTAGCAGAGTCTAGCCTCTCTATGCATTACTAGCAAATTGACATACTCATCAATCAGTAATAATTTGTGATTTCCAATCAGGCATTCTTAACTTACAGACATCCTTTGGATAAACATTGTGCAGGCAGGTTCAATAGGCATAGCAGTAACTTCAGTATTATCATACATGAGCCATCCATTCTGTGAGGATGTCATGACAAGCTAAGGACAACACAGAATTTCACTTCCTGTGCGAGCAAATTCTTCCTGTTCAAACTGTAGAAAAATGGTGGCAAACTCTGTCATGATAGCATTTTCTTAATATTCTAAAAATGATATCTCATTTTCTTAAAACTTAATGATATAATTAAGGGAACTCTAAGACCNATTCTGTGAGGATGTCATGACAAGCTAAGGACAACATAGAATTTCACTTCCTGTGCGAGCAAATTCTTCCTGTTCAAACTGTAGAAAAATGGTGGCAAACTCTGTCATGATAGCATTTTCTTAATATTCTAAAAATGATATCTCATTTTCTTAAAACTTAATGATATAATTAAGGGAACTCTAAGACCCATGACCCAAGGATCCATTCATATTAAAGAAAGGCTATTGTCAGGAAGATAGTTATAATTGCCAGCATTTTTTTTTGTTTCTCTTTTGCTTTTTAAATTATGAAAGTATGATAACACATTTATAGGAGACTTAGAAAATGCAGAACAAAGTTACATATGGTTCCACTATTTATTACAATTTTTAAAATAGTTAAAGATTTTTAGTTGGAGTTTCAATGTAAAACTCTCAAAAATTAATAGAGTGAATAGACAGAAAAGTAGAATACAGTAAACCTGACAAGCACTATGAGCCAATTCAACATAATTAAGATTTATATAATTGTCACACAACAGCAGAATACAAATTCTATTCAAGTTTCCATAGGCTATAAACCTGGAGACACTGGAATATGTCCAGGGACATAAAAGGAGGTGCAAAAATTTCATGGCCTAAAGATATTGAAATCATACAGAGTCTGTTCTCTTATTACTGTAAAATTATGGTAGAAATCAATATCAAAAGATATTTGAAAATAACCCACATATTTTCAGGTCACACAAGTGCAGTGTGACCACTACCAAGAGAGATCTTTGACTTAGCCATTGAAAGCCTCAATAAAGTTTAAAGACTGAGAAAACACAGGGGGTGATTGCAGAGAAGAAAAAATTTCACTGAGAAATTAATACCAAAATGAGAAATTAATATCAAAGATACTTTAAAAATCTCATGTATTTGGAAATTAAATGCCCACTTCTAAATGAGGGTTATATCCAAGAAGCTATAACAAGGAAAATAAGAAACTATTTGTGACAGAATGAAAATGAAAAGAGAATTTACCAGAATTTGTTTCATGCAGCTGAAACTGCTCAAGGCAACTAAATACAATGTGGAATCTTGAATAAAGTAGGGGGACAAATAATGGACATGAGCATAAAATTTCGTGTGTCATCTTTTTGAACGTCCATTGTATGCTTGGCACGACGTCAAGTGCTTTCCATGATCTCAAGAATATTTCATATGACACTTAAAATAACTCTGTAAGGGAAATATTACTGTCTTTATTCAACAGAAAAGAGAGCAGACGTGGAGCTTGTAGCATTAAGTGACTTAACAAAGTGGCAGAAAAGAGATTCAAACCAAAACCCATCAAACTCCTAAGCAGATTTTCAGAGTTCACATTAACTCCACATCACTGACAAGAGTCGAGTTTTGGTGTCAGTCTTTTGCCTCTCTTGTTTTGTTTTTTGATTCTTGGCCTGAGTTTTATCAACTGGTAGATAGGTGAAGGGTGAGCATTGCTACACCGACACTCTTTCAATTAGCACCGAAGGGCTTGCAGAGTCACTGTATTGGGCTTCCCAGGGGGCGCTAGTGGTAAAGATGCAGGAGACAGAAGAGACATGGGTTCGATCCCTGGCTTGGGACGATCTCCTGGAGGAGAGCATGGCAACCCACTCCAGTATTCTTGCCTGGAGAATCCCACGGACAGAGGAGCCTGGTGGGCTACAGTCCATGGGGTCTCAAAGAGTCAGACACGACTGAAGAGACAGCATGCACAGCACAATCACGTATAATTGCTAAGTGGTGATAACACAGTAATTGTCACTGTTTCTTTTGGCATTCAGACATCGAGAAGTTTAAACTCAGTCATAAACTGCAAGACAGAAGCTGTGTCTATGCATGCAAGGTTTAACAAGACCTTATAATACACTCTATCCAATTTTATCTGCTTGTTTATGAGATGACATACAGAGTGAAGGACAGTGACGCAATGCCGAGTTCCATTGCTGTTTCAGGCTCTTGATAGCCAAGTCCATAAAAATAAAACGGTCTCTGGTCAATTGAGAATATGTGTTTTTCCAAGTTTTTCTCCCCAGTGGTCTTTTTTTTTTTTTAATTTATTGTTAATTGGAAGAAAATTGCTTTACAATGTTGTGTTGGTTTCTGCTGGTCTTAGTTCCACTTTCTAACAGAATTCCATCTGTAGCAACACTTTCTAGACTGACTTAACTGTAAAATATGTTTGACATTTTCTATGCTAAAAAGATTTCTCCTTCAGGAAAATAGCCTTTTGTCAACAATAATTAGTATCTACTGTTTTCAATAAATAGCAAGCTTAAAGTTTTCCTGCCATTCTGTATTCCTTTCTCTTAGATGAAAATCACCCCCAACATAGACTGTTCTGTTTCTAAAAAACTTGTGCTTGCCTTTTCGAGCCTACTTTTTACACATAGATAAAGAAAGAAAGAGTAGAATGAGAAACATAGGGACATTGCTAGAAGCAAGAGGTCACTTATGCAAGGGTCATAATGCATCTCAAAGACCCATTTGTGTTTTCGCAGGAGATGCTCTGCAGCCCTGTAACCTCTCAGCCTCTAGGTCCTAGATGTTTGAGCCATTGGTCCATCAGATGGAAATTGGATACATACATACTTCCGTCCATTCACAAATTATCCACTGGAGAACAACTACTTGAAATAAATGGGAAAATGGCCAGTTGGAAACTTTTTCTAGTGCAAGCTTTTTGCTCTTGCTGTGAATTCAGTTCAGTTCAGTTGCTCAGTCATGTCCAACTCTTTGTGACCCAATGAACTGCAGCATGCCAGGCCTCCCTGTCCATCGCCAACTCCCAGAGCTTACTCAAACTCATGCCCATTGAGTCGGTGATCCATCCAACCATCTCATCGGCTGTCATCCCCTTCTCCTCCTGCCCTCAGTCTTTCCCAGCATCAGGGTCTTTTCCAATGAGTCAGTTCTTTGCATCAGGTAGCCAAAATACTGGAGTTTCCGTTTCAACATCAGTCTTTCCAATGAATATTCAGGACTGATTTCCTTTAGGATGGACTGGTTGGATCTCCTTGCAGTCCAAGGGACTCTCAAGAGTCTTCTCCAACACCACAGTTCAAAAGCATCAATTCTTTGGCACTCAGCTTTCTTTATAGTCCAACTGTCACATCCATACATGACCACTGGAAAAACCATAGCCTTGACTACACAGACCTTTGTTGGCAAAGTAAATGTCTCTGCTCTTTAATATGTCGTCTAGATTGGTCATAACTTTTCTTCTAAGGAGCAAGTGTCTTTTAATTTCATGGCTGCAGTCACCATCTGCAGTCATTTTGGAGCCCAGAAAAATAAAGTCTCTCACTATTTCCACTGTTTCCCCATTTATTTTCCATGAAGTGATGGGATCAGATGTCATGTTCTTAGCTTTCTGAATGTTGAACTTTAAGCTAACTTTTTCACCCTCCTCTTTCACTTTCATCAAGAGGCTCTTTAGTTCTTCTTCACTTTCTGTCATAAGGGTGGTGTCATCTGCATATCTGAGGTTATTGATATTTCTCCCGGCAATCTTGATTCCAGCTTGTGCTTCCTCCAGCCAGCATTTCTCATGAGGTACTCTGCATATAACTTAAATAAGCAGGGCAACAATATACAGCCTTGCCATACTTTTCCTATTTAGAACCAGTCTGTTGTTCCATGTCCAGTTCTAACTGTAGCTTCCTGACCTGCATACAGATTTCTCAAGAGGCAAGT
>SJYX01023515.1:109346-124617 GCA_006410675.1 Oreotragus oreotragus | reverse complement strand
CATCAAGGCTGTATATTGTCACCCTGCTTATTTAATTTATATGCAGAGTACATCATGTGAAATTCCAGGCTGGATGAAGCGCAAGCTGGAATCAAGATTTCCAGGAGAAATATGAAAACCTCACATATGCAGATGACACCATCCTTATGGCAAAAAGTGAACAGGAACTAAAGAGCCTCTTGATGAAAGCGAAAGAGGAGAGTGAAAAAGCTGGCTTAAAACTCAACATTCAGAAAACTATGATCATGGCATCTGGTCCCATCACTTCATGGCAAATAGATGGGGAAACAATGGAAAAAACAGTGACAGATTTTATTTTCTTGAGCTCCAAAATCACTGCAGAAGGTAACTGCAGCCATGAAATTAAAAGATGCTTGCTCCTTGGAAGAAAGGTTATGACCAACCTAGACAGCAAATTAAAAAAGAGACATTACTTTGCTGACAAAAGTCCATATAGTCAAAGCTATGGTTTTTCCAATAGTCATGTATGGATGTGAGATTTGGACCATAAAAAAAGCTGAGTACTGAAGAATTGATGCTTTTGAACTGTGGTGTTGGAGAAGACTCTTGAGAGACCCTTAAACTGCAAGGAGATCAAACCAATCAATGCTAAAGGAAACCAACCCTAAATATTCATTGGAACGACTGATGCTGAAGCTGAAGCGCCAATACTTTGGCCACCTGATGTGAAGAGCTGACTCACTGACAAGACCCTGATGCTGGGAAAGATCAAAAACAGGAGAAGAAGGGGATGACAAAGGACAAGATGGTTGGATGACATCACTGACTCAATGGACATGAGTTTGAGCAAGCTCTGGGAAATGGTGAAGGACAGGGAAGCCTGGCATGCTACAGGCCATGGGGTCATAGTCAGTTATGACTAAGTGGTTGAAAAACATCCACCACCACCACTGAGAATTAACTCATACTGGGACAGCCTTGGCCAATGGCAAGAGCATGGGTCTTGGTTTAAGTCTTGACTCCTTCACTAACCAGCACTATAACTTTGATAAAATTATTTAACCTTCTCTAAACTGTCACTGTTTCATGCATAACATGAATATTTGTTCCTACCTCAGGTGGTCATAAGGATAAAATGAGGCAATTAATATGCATTATGTGTTAATTTCAATGGCTGCTACTGAGTCAGATTCTAAATATATAAAGCTTACTTTTTTGTCAACTCTAGATTACATAGCTCATAACCACTCATAGTGATATTTTATTTAAACTACTGCTCCTGTAATCTATCCTCAAATATTCGTAGCTAGCTCATTTTCCACACAACGCTTAAAGGCATTGCTAAGTTCAAAAGTGAGGATGAATGTAATCCAGAAAGCTGCTTGATAACCCAACTGGTAGTGAGCCCTACAATATCACTGGAGGGATAGCAAAATGGCAGGACAGTGTGTTGTTGCAGACATTTTAATAGGTTACTGGGAACGAGAGGTGGGGAGATATAGGGAGGTGAGATGACCAAGTGGCCTCATTAAGCTGCCTTCAGAAGTGGATGGGTGCTCAGAGTCCATATTTTATGGGGATGCAAGTCTGGACAGCAGAGAACATCTAAAAGCTGCCACCAAGGTCACACCTTCTTCCCAGTCCTTTCATCACTAGCCTGGCTTCCAAGTAGATATGAAACACACACTTCAAAATTTGATTTGGACTTCTGGCCTCCCTCTAGCTGCCATCTTGCGTCCCCGCGTGTGTGTGCCTAATCTCAGCTGGTCCGCCCGAGACCACCTGAGCGCCAACCCTAGTCCCCCGCGCGGCCCCATTTCTGCTCCAACAAGATGAAAGAAACTATCATGAACCAGGAGAAAGTCGCCAAACTGCAGGCACAAGTGAGCATTGGTGGGAAAGGAACTGCTTGCAGAAAGAAGAAGGTGGTTCATAGAACAGCCACAGCAGATGACAAAAAACTTCAGTTCTCTTTAAAGAAGTTAGGGGTAAACAATATCTCTGGTATTGAAGAAGTGGATATGTTCACAAATCAAGGAACAGTGATCCACTTTAACAACCCTAAAGTTCAGGCATCTCTGGCAGCAAACACTTTCACCATTACGGGCCACGCTGAGACAAAGCAACTGACAGAAATGCTCCACAGCATCTTAAACCAGCTTGGTGCCGACAGTCTCACCAGTTTAAGGAGACTGGCTGAAGCTCTGCCCAAACAATCTGTGGATGGAAAAGCACCACTTGCCACTGGAGAGGAGGAGGAGGATGAAGTTCCGGATTTTGTGGAGAATTTTGATGAGGCTTCCAAGAATGAAGCAAACTGAATTGAGTTAACTTCTGAAGAAGATAAATCTTGAAGAAGTTACTGGGAGCTGCTATTTTATATTATGACTGCTTTTTAAAATTTTGTTTATGGATCTGATAAAATCTAGATCTCTAATATTTTTACCTAAGCCCCTGGACACTGCAGCTCTTTTCAGTTTTTGCTTATATACAATTCATTCTTTACAGCTAGTGAAGCTGAAGAAGCCTAAGAATAAAAGTTTGAGACAAAGATTAAATAGAAAAAAAATTTTTGATTTGGAGGAGTAACAAATACTTACCAGCTGGGACAGTCTCAGCCCAGACCCATCTGGAGGTAGAAATACATTACAACCCCACAGCCTGCTCCTCTCATTCACTTTCTCTAGCTGCAGTTCCTAGCTGCAGTTCCTTCAGTTTCACACAAACAATTATTTCCACTTTTTCTTATATCCTTCATGCCCCCTTCTATTCCTCCTTTAATTTTTCATCTTGAATAAATTTATTCAAACACATTAATATGTATGAGCATATATTATTTTATAGTATTGAGATACTATGGTAGGCAGTGAAAAGGGATGTTCTATCTTTTTTTGTTGTGACATTTCACTTCATTATTTTGGGCTTTCCTGGTGGTTCAGTTGGTAAAGAGTATGCCTGGAGTGTGGGAGACCCGGATTCAATCTCTGGGTCGGGCAAATCCCCTGGTGGAGGAAATGGCAACCCATTCCAGTATTCTTGCCTGGAAAATCCCATCTACAGAGGGGCCTGGCAGGCTACAGTCCATGGGGTTGCAAAGAGTCAGACACGACTGAGTGACTTCACTTTCCTTTCTNGGAGTGTGGGAGACCCGGATTCAATCTCTGGGTCGGGCAAATCCCCTGGTGGAGGAAATGGCAACCCATTCCAGTATTCTTGCCTGGAAAATCCCATCTACAGAGGGGCCTGGCAGGCTACAGTCCATGGGGTTGCAAAGAGTCAGACACGACTGAGTGACTTCACTTTCCTTTCTTTCTTCTGTCTTTCATTCTGTTAACAGTTTTTAAAAACTGAAATATAATTGACATATAACATTATATTAGTTGGTTTACAACAATGATTCCATGTATACAGACACTGTACAATGATCACCACAATGTCTAGTTAAAATCTATCATCTTCAAATACAGATACTCAAGGTTTTAATTCTTTTGATAAGATATTTAAGACCCTAACCTTTAAAGCATGGAAGCCACTATCCACTCTGAGATCTGATGTCAGCTAATTCCTTCAGGCATTCGTTTAACCAAAAACATTTATTGAGCATCTACTATGTGCCAGGCACTCTAAGCTCTCCACATAGGACACTGAACAAGACAATGTCTTATGGAGGCAGAGACAATAATGAATATTATATATATATATGATATCAGGTGGAAGTAAGTACAATGAGGGGAAGGAAAGCTGAGTGAAGGGACAGAGACATAATGTGGATAAAATGGGGATTAGCAAGACTGGAACTTCTCTACTCATCACCATCCTTTTCATTCTTTCTCATTTTTCGTTACCTTTCTTCTTTGATATTCTTTCAGGATTAACGTGGACTCCATCTTTCACACCATCCAAGGAGGTCCCATCACCAGCTTTAAGAAGTGTTGGGTATATTTGCTTCCACCTTGGATTTCAGAATAAGAAGGTCCATAGCATGTGTTTAGGACTAAAGATAAGGGACTGGTGAACTCAGGACATGGCGAGTGCTATCTTGGGGATGCTGAGGAGAATAAAAGTATCTGACTCTTCAATAGCAGTTCCAGTGAGCATCACTGAGCTTGCAACCCCTTCACAGTAAGAAGTTTAAGAAGTGTTGGGTATATTTGCTTCCACCTTGGATTTCAGAATAAGAAGGTCCATAGCATGTGTTTAGGACTAAAGATAAGGGACTGGTGAACTCAGGACATGGCGAGTGCTATCTTGGGGATGCTGAGGAGAATAAAAGTATCTGACTCTTCAATAGCAGTTCCAGTGAGCATCACTGAGCTTGCAACCCCTTCACAGTAAGAAGTTACAAATCACTGAAAAAAATACTTTGAAGAGAGGCTGAGAATTATTTACCTCATTTTTCCTAGTAAATGTTTATTCACCCAAAAGTTAATATTGTTGAAAATTTCAATTATTTTATGGCAGTATGACCACAAACATCTTCTATTATATTCTAAAGTATTGAATGAAGTATTATCTCTCAATATATTACTGTGACTGTGTCCAAATGTTAATATTCATCAATTTAAATGTAAAGCTTTCATTTAAAATTTTTAGCTTTATATTCTATCCCTCTAATCTGAAATTGTTTCTAGAAACGTTACTAAAATGGAGGGGGAGGAAAAAAGCTACCCAACGCCAAGGGTTTTGCAAATATTATATGGATTTGTTTCAACATGCTGCAAACGCAGGTGGTCTCTTGTATTCAAACAGACGTGATACAGTTTAAATGCCACCTATTGGCTTCATGGGCTTTGTATTTTCCAGACCCATCCTGCATTTAGACAGGGATTCTCTCTACTGATTATAATTAGCAAATGGAATAATGTGTTTTGAGGACCTTGCAAGTCACATTTTAGTTAGTTTTCAATTCTTTGAGTTAATATATGAAATTATGGTAAATTTACTCATTTTACAAAGTGTTCTACAGTGTCCATTTGAACCTTTTAAATTAGGCCAATTAAGTCCTATTTGCTTTATTATTTCTGTTACAGACAAATTATTGAATTTTATCAATCTCTGCCCTAAGAGCCAAATCGTACATGTACCTGTGAGACTTAAAATCATACATAACTTTCTCTTCCCTTGTTCTGCCTCTAGCATCTTCTTGGTCTTTCCCAGGTGCTAATAACAATTGCTTTAAGAAATATGGAGCTTCCCTGGTGGCTCAGAGGTTAAAGCATCTGCCTCCAATGCGGGAGACCTGGGTTCGATCCCTGGGTCGGAAGGAGCCCCTGGAGAAGGAAATGGCAACCCACTCTAGTATTCTTGCCTGGAGAATCCCATGGACGAAGAAGCCTGGTAGGCTACAGTCCACGAGGTCGCAAAGAGTCGGACACGAGTGAGCAACTTCACCTTTAAGAAATATAGATGAGGAACTCTTCATCTCTATCACAAGAGTATTTCTTCTTTCGTGAGTTTATAAATCTCTCATATCTGAGCTTCCCAGGTGATGCTATTGGCAAAGAGTCTCCCTGCCAGTGCAGGAGACACAGGAGACATGGGTTTGGTCCCTGGGTCGGGAAGACCCCCCAGAGTAGGAAAGGCAACCCTCTTCAGTCCTCTTGCCAGGAAAATTTCATGCATTGAGGAGCCCAGCAGGCTACAGTCCATGCAGCCACAAAGAGTCAGACACGACTGAGCGTGCACACACATACGCACACCCCATATGTATTCCACATATTTAACCCATAAATTAATTGGGTTTATCTTCACATGTTAATCATTTCACAAGAATCCTCTTCTTGATCTTTGTGATACAAAATCTGTACCTTAGAAGATAACCTTAGAGTTCCCCTGACCAGTCACCTCACTTGTAGATAAAGACTTCTGAGCAATCATTTTGCTTAATAACTAACCCAGAAGAGATGTGTTAGCCTAATTTATATTCTTCCTTCTGTGCACAGCAGAAAATCTAGACATGGTGCATCAAGTAGTACCAGTGCCATTAGGATATGCTGGTTATTTTCCCAGCTCATTGAATTCTGTTTGGCCTTCTCGGACTTTAAATCCCTGCTCACTTTCAACCTTGTCCTTCTTTTCTCTCATACATTATTACACCTGACCTTCCTTTCTATCATTTTTATTTGACAAGAGCAACTTCTGGTAGTCTCCAGGTCTCTATGCCTTCTTTTGGGCTGCTTCCCTACGTCTAGGAGAATCTCCCACTCTGACTACTCTCTGCCTTCACCCTCAACTAGCTTCTTAAGGTCCACTTCTACCCTGAAGCCTTATTATGCTGACTTCTCTGTCAGCTGCATTTTTCAGGCCTCATTCCCATGAATGCTGCCCTGGCCAAATCAAAGTGCCAACATTTTAGGAGAAAGACACTATCTGTTTCTATTACTTTTAAAGTACCATGTTTGGGTCTCAAAATAATATCTCCCATCAAAATAATAATCCTGAACTCAGGTCAGAGCCTGTCACCCAACCCATGGCCAGATCTGCCGAGTCAGCTTCCATTGTTCTTTTGGTTTTTTGTTTTTGTTTTTTTTTTTTTCCAAGTTTTCTAGAAGATCTAGGGCCAAAAGTCTGCCAGAAGGTGAAAAGGAAAGAGAGATATTTCTTATAATAAAAGGATAAGAAAATCCATTGCACACATCATATGGGTCATTTTGTGCTAGCAGCAAAAGGGTTGACTATTCTTAAGATAAAGAAATGAAAAGATGGGCAATTTAATAAAAGTTCTTAGGCTTCACTGGTCTTATCTCCCATTCCTTTTTATTTTCAGAGAGATTTCGAAGGGAGTTCACACAATAGTAACAATCTGTCATCAGTTTGGTGTTCTGAAAGCTCCAGTTATCCAAAAGTTTTTCTATTGGCACTTCATCTTTAAGAGTAACTGCTCCAATTATTCCCCAAAATTCTTATTACTCTATAGTATATGCACAAGTCCCAAATATGTTGAGAAACGTATTTATATGTTTATATACATATATATGTATATATATATGTATATATATATGAAGATTGTTCATTCCATCTATATTCAGGAAGAAGAAGGTCTCTACATTTCTAAATTTGCAGGGGTTGTCTATAATATTTTGTTTTAATGGAAACATTAGAAAAAGGGAACCAATTATGCAAGACTCCATTTAGTTTTGATTGCCTTAAAACATAAACTGCTGAGGTTTTACAGGTTCACACTAAAGAAAGAAAAATACATACTACCTAATTCCAGATATCTTGTGACTTTTGAACCACAAGACATAAAATCATTGCGTCTTCAGGGCAAGAAAGAACTTAGAGTGGAAATAAGGAAATCAAGCCAAGTCAATAATGAAGATCAAAAATAAAAACATCCATTCCTGAATAAGGCTTTTTTAAAAATAAAATATTTGTTATACTCCCTGTGCTGTACGTTATATCCATGTAGCTTATTTTATACCTAATAGTTTGTACCTCTTAATCAACAACTCTTTTATTGCTCCTCTCCCCTCCCACTGGTAACCACTAGTTTGTTCTCTGTGGGTCTGTTTCTTCTTTAAAATTCTCACTCAGTCAGTCAGTTCAATCACACTGTTGTGCCCAACTCTTTGAGACCCCATGGACTGCAGCACGCCAGGCTTCCCTGTCCATCACCAACTCCTGGAGCCTGCTCAAACTCATGTCATTAGAGGTGGTAATGCCATCCAACCATCTCATCCTCTGTTGCCCTCTTCTTCTCCTGCCTTCAATCTTTCCCAGCATCAAGGTCTTCCAATGAGTCAGTTCTTCTCATCCGGTGGCGGAAGTATTGAGTTTCAGCTTCAGCATCAATCCTTCCAATGAATATGCAGGACTGACTTCTTTTAGGATTTATTGGTTTGATCTCTGTGCAGTTCAAGGGACTCTCAAGAGTCTTCTCCAACACCACAGTTCAAAAGCATCAATTCTTTGGTGCTCAGCTTTCTTTATGATCTAACTCTCACATCCATACATGACTACTGGAAAAACCATAGCTTTGGCTATACAGACCTTTGTCAGCCAAGCGATGTCTCTGGTTTTTAATATGCTGTCTAGGTTGGTCATAGCTTTTCTTCCAAGGAGCAAAGCATGTTTTAATTTCATGGCTGCAATCACCATCTGCAGTGATTTTGGAGCTCAAGAAAATAAAATCTCTCACTGTTTCCATTGTTTCCCGTCTATTTGCCATGAAGTGATGGGACCATGATCTTAGTTTTATAAGATGCCATGATCTTAGTTTTCTGAATGTTGAGTTTTAAGCCAGCTTTTTCACTCTCCTCTTTCACTTTCATCAAGAGGCTCTTTAGTTCTTCTTCATTTTCTGCCATAAAGATGGTGTCATCTGCTTATCTGAGGTTATTGATATTTCTCCCAGCAATCTTGATTCAGCTTGTACTTCATCCAGCCCAGCATTTTTCATGATGTACTCTGCATATAAGTTAAATAAGCAGGGTGACAATATACAGCCCTGATGTACTTCTTTCCCAATTTGGAACCAGTCTGTTGTTCCACGTCCAATTCTAACTATTGCTTCTCGATCTGCATACAGATTTTTCAGGAGGCCTGATTTCTCAGGTGGTCTAGTATTCTCATCTCTTTAAGAATTTTTCACAGTTTGTTGTGATCCACACAGTCAAAGGTCTTGGAGCAGTCAATAAAGCTGAAGTAGATATTTTTCTGGAACTCTCTTGCTTTTTCCCTGATCCAACAGATAGTTTGTTGTATCTTTTTAGATTCCAGATACAAGTGATATTACACCATATTTGTCTTTCTCTGTTTGACTTATTTTACTTTGGCATAATGCCTTTTTTTGAAGTTTTACATTTTCCTGTTTTATTTAGTTGTTTTGGATCTTCGTATATCTGGTCAGAATCTTCCTGTTGTTTGTTACACGTGGTTTTCATAAGACAACTAACATTTAAGGTACATTATTTACCAGGTAATGGTAGGACTTGATAAAAATGATTAAATATTAATAGTTCTATGTTATTTATTTACTTGAACAAAGGTCACCCACTCATATGCCTTCAGTATAGTCTACCAAACAACTCCAAGGCACCATTCACTCATGCTGCATCCACATTAATGGTTGACTGGGAATTATAACTAAATGGAGCTGGAAAACCCAGGGCTACTATCTCAGGTAAAGTCAATGTGCAAGGCAACTCTGGACAAAAATGATAGCATTCTAGAATTATTTTAAGGAAATACTTATTTATGGAAAAATTAATTATACCTCTTCTCTTATTAAAAATATTAGACTTCAGAGTTATGTCTGAGGGATTTTTTAAAAAATCTGATTCTCTTTTAATTAGCTGATTTCAAGGAGATATTTAAAAGGCATTACAGCAGTAAAGTCCATTCTATACCCCAAACAGATGAATCACTACTTATATTTTTATTAAAGAAATGTAATCTCTGTTCCCACAGCAACACATAGTGACAAAATGAAGTTATTTAGTGTAACATGTCTAATGCTTCTTTGCATCTTGCTTCTGTCCATACCTGTCCAGTAAAATTCAATCTTGCTTAAACAGTGGGGAAGGTATTTGGCAAGGTGGATAGCCCTTACCTACAAAAAGCTTATAGGCTGGAGAAGAACATACACATACACAAAAGCCACTAATAAAGGAATGTGGAATTGCAACACTTGAGTTGTTTTTAAAATGTGGTGACACAGGGAAGGCTGAATGCTTCCAATGGCTGGGCAAGCTTGCATTCGCCCCGCTTCACTCAGGCGGTCTCTTTATCGCTTTCCCAGGTCCCACTGCACAGCCTTTGTCTCGTCGTTTGCTTTGTCTTGCTGGCTCTTCCCCTGGATATCTGCAAAATCCCCTCACTTTCTCTTGCCTGTCCCTACACGCCGCCTTCCCACCGAGGGCTCCTCTGGCCACCCTCTTGAGAACTGCGCCCTCCCAACCTCCCACAAGTCCCCTCTTTGATTTATTTTTCTCCTTGCACTTTTCATGGTCTAACATGCGTCTATTTAAATATTTCTCCAGTTTACTCTCAGTTTCCCTCTTGGATGCAAGCTCCAGGAGGGCAGGGATATTTGTGGATATTGTTCACTGCCTCACCTCCAGCATCCTGGGCAGTGTCTCCTAGGTAACAGGAACTTAATAACTATTAAGTTCACAATTGAATGTACAGAGAAGAATCTTAACTGTGTGCTCAGTCGCTCAGTTCTGTCTGACTCTTTGCAATCCATGGACTATAGCCCACCAGGTTCCTCTGTCCATGGGATTATCTAGGCAAGAATACTGGAGTGGGTTGCATTTCCTTCTCCCAGAATCTTAAATGGTTTCAAACAGTTAGAAACCACTGAAGATGTTTGAATTGAGTCTGAAGAAATAAGGACTTGCCAAAAATTTGCACTGTGTCTTGGGTAGAAGTGGTATTTCGGGGCAACTAGGAAAAAACAAAATGTCAGGGAAAATGTCATGACTTCTTCCCCTACCCCATGATAATCTTATCTATGTTTCTATTTCTGCCTTAAAAATTTCATCAAGCCAGCTTGGCATTATATATAAAGTAAAGACATTGGAGTAGAAATATACCAAAGTTAAAGTTCTCATTCTAATAGTGAATGTCAATTTCATCTCTAAAATGAATGTTTTAATGGAAAAAATTTATGTTATAAGAACATTAATTAGTAATATATAAAAACTTTATAAATATTGCTTATATGACATCAAATTTTAGTTTCTTTTTTTAATAATTAGGAAAGACAGAGTACAGCTAGTCTCTTAAACTTATTTGCCTATCCTTCCATAGATTTATTCACCAAAATTCTTGCTAATGTTATGGGTAGAAACTATCAACCAATATTTGACTATTGTACTCAATAATAAAATGTTCCTGCTACACAATTCCCTCTTCTATGTGTCATTAGTTTTTCTATGATCCAGTCTTTTAAATTCTGCCCCCATCTCTGACTATTCCAACAATGCCCAATCTCTAGTCCCTTAAAAATTTTATTTTATCAGTACTTTATTGAGTTAAAGTTCACTCACCTTTTATTCTGTACTTCCTTCATAAAGAAGGCTTTCATATTAAATTTAAGTACAAAAGAGATTGAGGTCACCACCACGTCCCACTCCACATTGCCCATGTATTTTCTGTATTAGGCAACACAGATTAATCCAGTGGTTCTCAAACACTTTGGTTATAGGGACCTCTTTACATACTTAAAGACTATTAAGGATTCCCAAAGAGCTTTTTGTTTGTGTGGGTTACATCTATTAAAATTCACCCCACCTTAGAAATTGAAGTAAGTACTTTTAATCAGAAAAATACACAAAGATTCATTCCATTACATATCAGATCAATGGCACCATCACAAAACATATAGCATATGGAAAACTCTGCCATTTGATCATGAGAGAATGAGAGTGAAAAAGGCATATAACAACTGAACTTTATTATGAAAATTGTTTTCAACTACCAGCATCCCTGAAAAGGTCTTAGGAAAACCTACAAGTTCCTGGACCACACTTGGAGATCACTCACCTCACCTTTATTTAGTAACTAATAAACTGAAAAATCTCAGTGACTTAACACAAGGAAGATTTATGTTTTGCTCACATAAAGTTCATTGTGGACTCAACAGGCCCTATGGATCTTACAGCTTCACCATCTAAAACATGTGGCCTCATTTTGACAAGGGAAGAGGCAGATGGAAGAGGGACCTAGCTGGCTTCAAACTGCTCTGAACCAGAAGCACACATCACTTCCATCCATAGTTCAATTGCCAGAAGTAGTCACATGGCCCCAACCCACTGAGAGGAGGACTGGCAAATTGGAAGTCCATCATACTGATCTCCGTTAAAGCTTCTTCAGGAAATGCCCTTCTCTAAGCATAACATTTGGAATCAGAGCTTTTAAGTTTTATTCAGTCAGATGAGCAGAACCTAGATTTGAGGCATTTAGCCAAGCAGTGGCCAGGAGAGAAATGGCAGACAAATTTAACACAGAGTTTAAGTCCTCTAAGAAAATAAAGAATTTAATGTATCCACTTACCAAATCATTACAATCTATATTTGTCTGATTGAATGTATTTGCCAGAGGATGCATTTTTGTCACATTTATTCATTTAAAATTCCTATGAAAAAGAATACATTTGAATCAGTTCTAACGAGATGGATGAAACTGGAGCCTATTATAGAGAGTGAAGTAAGCTGGAAAGAAAAACACCAATGCAGTATACTAATGCATATATATGGAATTTAGAAAGATGGTAACAATAACTGTGTATGTGAGACAGCAAAAGAGACACAGATGTATAGAACAGTCTTTTGGACTCTGTGGGAGAGGGAGAGGGTGGGATGATTTGGGAGAATGGCATTGAAACATGTATAATATCATATATGAAATGAATCGCCAGTCCAGGTTCGATGCATGATACAGGATGCTTGGGGCTGGTGCACTGGGACAACCCAGAGGGATGGTACGGGGAGGGAGGAGGGAGAGGGGTTCAGGATGGGGAACACATGTACAGTCGTGGCGGATTCATGTTGATGTATGGCAAAACCAATACAATATTGTAAAGCAATTAGCCTCCAATTAAAATAAATAAATTTAAATTAAATTTTTAAAATTCCTATGGGTTATGTCAATATTTTTGCCAATTTTTAACCTGGGAGAACTGAGACACAGATTTAAATAACTTGTCCGGGGTCATACAGATAACACAGCTAGACCTGAACTGTTGGACTTGAGACAGCACTTTTAATGTCCTCAGTGTCACAGTACTGGCTCCTTCAGATATCTTCCCTTTTGAAGATCCTTCATCATCGTAAATGATGGTGCTTCATCTGATTAACTCTATCCCCTAAACTGGGTAAAGGACCTGTGATCTAACTGCTGCAATCTAACAGCATCAGTGTCACTTGGCAGTAAAAGCTACCTTTGCTCAATTTCATTCACTGTGTTTTAACTGCTTCCCTTGAGAAATCAAAGCACAGAATGTAAATTGCATGGAGTACTGGGTTCAAGACCCATCTCTGCACTGGGTTAGTCAATGTCACCTCTTGGGGCACTGTCTCCCCATTTTTATAGGAAGTGTGGAAATTTGGGAATCAGACAGCCTTATGCTAGGACCCTAGCAATGCCACTAACTATTCCCACAACCTTAAGTAAGGTATTTGAGTTTGCCAAGTATGGTTTCTTTATCTGTAGAATAAAATCTGTAATGAGATTATTTAAGCACTAAAGTAAGTTTCTATATGGGAAGCACCCTTCAAGGCACATGCAACAGATCATGTCCCCTGACCGCCCCTTTCCACTTCTCTACATGTGTGCTGCAAACAGCATACCAAGCTCTGTTCCCATACAAGAAACTATAGTCTTTTACTCAGATTAACACATCTGCAACCCCTCACCAGAACATCCAGCTTGATAAATTTAAGAAAAACCCATTCGTATATAACTACTATATATAACCACTATATATAATATGAATATATATAATATGAATATATTTTCATATGAATTCATAGAATTCATATATAATGTGAATTCTATATTTTATACAAGGTTTTATTCTTTTACATGTTTCAAACAATTTAAAACATACATCAAGGCAGGTTTTTGCTAAGATGAAAATGAACAAAATTTAGACCAGAGAATTTAATTTTGTTTGCTTAGATCAAGTTCACATTCTTTATTTGTGAAACAAAGACAGAGTCCATGTATACATTGTTTTAAAAAAGGCAAAATGTTGAGAATTGGTGCAAAATTTTTGTAAAGCTTTTGTTAATATGTGTCAAGAGCCTTAAGTTACTATAGAAAGATCTATCTTGAGTAAAGAAAATAATCATAAATATGGAAAAGGCTTTATACACAAAAATGTCCTACATGGGATTATTTAAAGTAGTTAAAATGGTGTCATCTACACGATCCAAAATTGAAAACTAGATATGTAAATTGGCATAAATCTCAATTATGGTATATTATGACATATGTGAAGATTTCTAATGATATGGTATATAATTTAGGAACACACTTAGCTGCCAATACGGGGAAAACCTGACCAACGATGGATTTAACAAAGAGATCTTGTTTTTCTTACATAACAAGAGCTCGGGGGGCTGGTGCTGCCGTTTTCCATGCAGCTACTCTCCGATGACATCAGAACTGGGGCTCTTTGAGGTGGTTCACTCCGACACTGACAACCCCTGGCTTTTTATGCTTATGCTGATTGCCTCACTGTAGCAAGATGACTGCTGTGACTTCAAGTGTCATGTCTGTCTTCAGGGGAAAACAGGGGGAATGGTGATACCAGAGCTGTCTCCCCTTGCACTTGTCTCTTCCATTAGGAAGTGAAACTCATTTCCCAGAAGATCCCACATGGGCCTCATGGTTCAGAGCTGCTTCTCATGGCAGGTTTCTGGGAGGTGGAGCAAACGCTTGTTTGGCTCTCCCACCTCTCAGGTGAAAGCAGTAACGGCAGAAGGCTGCAGCCAGTCAGGACCATGCAAGGAAGTGGCTGAAACGGGTGGGAGCGAGGATCAGAATGCGAAAGAAGCTGAAGCCAGCCGCATCGAAACATGGCAGTGAGGGTGACTTCACAATCCTGTCCCAGTGTCCTGGACCATGTTAGCTTTCTCCCAAGGTTGGGAGCTGGCGAGTAGGCTGCCTGGAAGAAATTTTTAAATGCAAACTGAACAGTCAAGCTGATGGAAGGCTGTTTCCAGTGCCAAGAAGGTTCTTATTTTTAAAAAAAATTCAGCAAAATACCTCACTGTACTGAATCTCTCCAATCTGTGAGGTATCCTGGAAGTGATATATGGTACAGTATGGTGTTGAGATATAAGCACTGGAGTCCAAATACTTAGAGTCAAATCCCATCTGAGCCACTTACTATCTGTATGGACTTGGACAAGTTATACAACTTCTCTGAACTTCAGTTTCATTTTTTAAAAATAAAAATAATAATTACAATTATTATATATTAACTATGTATATTATCTTGTTACATTTTATTTACAACATATTCAGTCAATCAGTTCAGTCACTCAGTCGTGTCCGGCTCTTTGTGACCCCATGAATTGCAACACTCCAGGCCTCCCTGTCCATCACCAACTCCTGGAGTTCACTCTAACTCATGTCCATCGAGTTGGCAATGCCATCCAGCCATCTCATCCTCTGTCATCCCCTTCTCCTCCTGCCCCCAATCCCTCCCAGCATCAGAGTCTTCTCCAATGAGTCAACTCTTCTCATGAGGTGGCCAAAGTACTGGAGTTTAAGCTTTAGCAGCATTCCTTCCAAAGTGCACGGGGATGATCCAGAGAGATGATATGGGGTGGGAGGTGGGAGGTGGGTTCAGGAT
>SJYX01023515.1:94253-106417 GCA_006410675.1 Oreotragus oreotragus | reverse complement strand
CCAGAAAGAAAAACACCAATACAGTATACTAACACATATATATGGAATTTAGAAAGATGGTACTGAGGACCCTGTATGCAAGACAGCAAAAGAGATACAGATGTGTAGAGCGGACATATGGACTCTGAGGGAGAAGGAGAGGGAGAGGGAGAGGGTGGGATGATTTGGGAGAATAGCATTGAAATATGTATACTATCATGTAAGAAATGAATTGCCAATCTATGTTCAATGCAGGATGCAGGATGCTTGGGACTGGTGTATGGCGATGATCTGGAGGGATGATGTGGGGTGGGAAGTGGGAGGGGGGTTCATGTTTGGGAGTTCATGTAAAAAAATAAATAAATACATAAATGAAAAAAAAATGAAAGTGAAGTCACTCAGTCATGTCTGACTCTTAGTGACCCCATGGACTGCAGCCCACCAGGCTCCTCTGCCCATGGGATTTTCCAGGCAAGAGTACTGGAGTGGGGTGCCATTGCCTTCTCCGAGCTAACACTAGTGAGACTATATCATGTGTCAGGAAGTGTTCTACTTTTGTTACTTCACTGAATTCCCACAGCCATTGTGGGGGCAGCACATTACTGACAGTAAGTTAGATTATGCTCTGGTAAAAATAACTCCCAAATCTCAGTGACTTCATGCAACAGTAGTTTGTTTCTCCCTCATGCAGCATCATGCGGTAGGTATGAGACCCTTGCAGCAGAACTCCAGGTGTTTTGAATGTTTGTTATCTCTTTATCGGGCTTCTCCAGTGGCTCAGTGGTAAAGAATCTGCCTGCAATGCAGGAGACACAGGAGATGAGGGTTCAGTCCCTGGGTCAGAAATATCCCATGGAGAAAGACAAGCAACCTACTCCAGTGTTCTTGCCTGGAAGAGCCCATGGACAGAGGAAGCCTAGTGGGCTACAATCCATAGGGTCGCAAAGAGTCCTATGGGACTGAGTGACTGAGCATATGTGAATGCATCTCCTTTTCAGCACATGCAACCATGAGCACCGGGGGCTAGTATATTACCCATGCTTCTAGCTTCTGTAATCTTGAGGCTTTAACATCTTCCCTATATCCATATGCTGAACATGCCTTGCTTGAACAACCCTATGACATACCTGTCACCTTTCTTTGGCTTTGTGCCTCTTTGGTTGCCTCCCATCCCTACCCTACTCCAAAGGAAGTCTTTCTCATGAGGATACACTTCCAAACAACCAACCGAGAGCCTACACTCCAACCACTTCTTCTACTGGGCTCGTGTCCCCTGTTCCACTATCCATTTGCCCTAATCATGCTGTGTCCAGATACCAGACAGGTAGGGGCTGCCTCTAAGCCTTAGAGTCTGCTGAAATCATTCCAGCTAGCCAACCTGAAGCCTGCCTTCCCAGCCTTGCGCACTCCTTCCTGCAGAAACCACCATGAAAAGGTCTCACCCACAATTCCTTCCTCTCCCTGGTGCTTCCTGTGTGACTCCCTCTCCCCACTCCCCACCAGCCACCATGTGCCTTTTTTTCTGGGAAACTGCCTTTTCAATTACAATTGTTCCCTTCTCTTGGGGCATCAACTCTTCCATTAATACAGTATATTTTAAAACACAGAGGAAGAAAGAACATGGAGAATCACACCTTCACTTTTGAATGTTTCCAACCAGAAAAGTTCATGCCCATGTGTACCAGGATGAGGAGGAGCAGTCCTCCCTGGGGTGCAGAAGGGGAGAGAATAGGAAGCGTTTGTGAACAAAGCAAATGTCTGCCACTGATGGGTCTGGAACCAGCTTGAGAGTCAGACTGGAATGGGAGGAGAGCGTGGACATAGGTGGCATCTGACCCAGAGCCCTTAGAGGTCCACAGAGGAGCCAGTGGGCGAACTGCATGTGTCATTTAGCCATTTTACTACTTTTACCAAAAGTTCACTCTGGTAGCAAGGAAGCCTACAAATCCACAAATTCTCTGTAACCTACATCTTCATCATGCTATATAAAAAGGCAAATTTTGTGCCTTTCCGTCTTCAGATTCCTAGGAACCTAATAGCACTGTGTAAGATTTCAAAAATAACTGCAGGGCCTTCACTGCTTCCATTCTCTGCTTTTGTGCTCTGCAGTGATTTTCCTACCCTGGATGCTCCTGGGAAACACGCTGCTTATCGGCACTGTCTTTGTTCATCGACTATTATTACCTCAAGTATTCTTCTGGCTATTACCCTTTGTCACCAAGCCTGGCTCATAAGACAAGACAAGCCTTCCTCTTTTTCTATAATTTCCTATTTGCTCTTTTTCCCTCTTGAGAAGCCAGTCTATCTTTTTCACTTTGTCATCTCTCTTTTCTTCTTTCTTGCATACTTCTGAAATGTTATTTTTCTCTCCTATAACTTTTTTTTTTTTCTTTACTAATAGCACATCTTTTACGGACCTGCCTTTAACAACTTTGCCCTTACCTCTCTTACTCTCTTCCCTGCCACAGTAAATTTTCAGAAATGGTTTTTCCATGGTCCACTTTCCATTTTTATGTCTTGAAATAACAGCTGTCTCTCCTTATGTTTCTATCAGAAATTATTACAGCATTAAGTCATTAAAATCTGTATCACTTAGCTGTGTCATTTTACTGCCACCCTGTCAGAGGTCTTTGGATATAACAGTATAATGGAAAATTACTCATGTGGATACAGTAAAAAGAGAGGGAAAAGTGATAAGAAGAGAAAACAGAACATAAAAGGCAATTACAAAGAGTCTGCAGAGAGTGAACAGAACAATGGAACCATCAACTGATGAATTTCTTCAAGGGAGATGGCCAATTCAAATCATCCTAGTAAAGAAAGAAGGAAAGAACTATTCCATGTCTTTTTCCTCCTAATCCCATGTCTTTTCCTTCCTAAATGGCCTCAGTTCATCCCAGGTTTATTCATATATTTAATAAATACCCAGCTGTGCATATACTGTGTCAGTCAGTCACTGTTAGTTGTTCCGTGTGTCGCTCTGACTCCCTGCAACCCCATGGATTGAAGCCTGCCAGGATCCTCTGTCCACAGAATTTTTCAGGCAAGAATACTGGAGTGGTTTGCTATTCCTTTCCCCAGGGGATCTTCTTGACTCAGGGACTGAACCCGGGTCTCCTGCATTGTAGGCAGATTTTTACCATCTAAGCCACCAGGGAAGCCCTATATACTGTGTGCTGAGTATAAATGAGACATACCCTTAGTTTGCACAGACCAAAGAAATCCTGGGTTTTGGTCTCAGTCCTAGCACTTACAGCTAATATGTACAATAAGGTGCAGAATTTTATTCAGTTGAGATTTCCCAAAATGATTTCTCACTAGGAGAGCTGTCAGACCACCAGGAGCACTATATTTCTCAGCGGGCTCCAGGTGTTTCCTTTTGTAGGGAATCAGGTCTAGGCTGGTGAGGTCAAGGTGAGGTCAATTTCCTACTGCTCTCCCCGCTCCTGCAGCCTGGCCAGGCCAGTGTCACTCATGACACTCTCTTTAGCAGTAGAAAGAGGATCCTTTAACCCATGTATTTGGGGTTTCTGGAAGACATTTTGAGAGCGTGATAGGAGGAAAATAAAGAAGCATGTGGAGTAGCAGCTGCAGACTATGTGAAATACACCAAGAAAGGAAGCAGTGGAAAGAAAAGCTGACTGTAGCCATTTATTAAGAGTATACTTGTTCTTTGTCATTTCCTTGAAAGACTAGAAAAAGATTCAAAATATATGTCATTATTTTGGATATCCAGGTTGTGTTTGCCTGCATGGGACAATACACAAAGTTTAGATCACTGGGTTTCCAGGGTTTATTTGAGTTACATTTGGATTATCTATGGCCTTAAGCAACTCTCTCACTTACCTCCCTTAGAAAAAACTTCTCATCTGGAGAAACCGACGGTAAGATGACATGTGAAAACTCTACAAAGTGACCATTTAATCCATAGATGTTGAAAGGGAAATAGAGGTTGAAGTCACAGCTCATACAGGTGATTCTCTGGGCAGGGCTAATAGATTCAGCTCGTTGGCCAGCCTCCACTTGCAATGTTCCAAGTTGACGCTGTAAGGTTATTAAATATTTTAATATTGCCCCAACCTCTGATGGTTCGCCCACATAAGTGACTCTAACAGGGTGAACTGTTAAATCTTAGAGTCAAGGACTGTGGCTAGAAGACCATATAAGCAGAATTTTTATATAATCATCACAGTGAAGCTGATTTCTGACTGGGAGCACTACATACAACGCGACGGGAGGTGGCTATCGTCCCAGGAAGTCCTGTCGATTTAAGGTGTGGGGTGAGAAAGCCCACAGGATAGGCATCTGTGCCTATGTGTGCAATGATGAGATGAAGCTGGGGATATGCTCTCCAGAGCATGGGCTCACTAATCCTTTACTCTGACACCCCAGCGGTGAGGAAAGGCACCACAGTACTCAACAGGAACCCGCTGTATGACTCCCGGGATCAGCTGATAGTCCAACTGACAACTGAACCACAGGTTATCATGTGCCCTTGGCAATCAAAACACCCTGAGCCACAAGTCAGCAGCAAGCTAAGCGGCCAGGGAATATCAGCCTCTCTTGGGAGGGCAGTTAGGACTTTTCATGTCTCCTCCCAGGCCACTGCTGTTACTGTGGTTCAGTCGCTAAGTCATGTCCAACTCCATGAACAGCATCATGCCAGGCTTTCCTGTCCTTCACTGTCTCCTGGAATTTGCTCAGATTCATGTCCACCGAGTCAGTTATGCCATCCAACCATCTAATCCTCTGTCGTCCCCTTCTCCTTTTGCCCTGAATCTTTCCCAGCATCAGGGTCTTTTCCAATGAGTCGGCTCTTCACATCAGATTGCCAAAGTATAGGAGCTTCAGCTTCAGTACTGTCCTTCCAGTGATTATTCAGGGTTTATCTCCTTTCGGATTGACTGGTTTGTTCTTCTTGCTGTCCGAGGGATTCTCAAGAGTCTTCTCCAGCACCAAAGTTTGAAAGCATCAATACTTTGGTGCTCAGCCTTCCCTGGTGGCTCAGAGGTTAAAGCGTCTGCCTCCAATGCCGGAGACCTGGGTTCGATCCCTGGGTTGGGAAGATCCCCTGGAGAAGGAAATGGCAATCCACTCCAGTATTCTTGCCTGGAGAATCCTGTGGACAGAGAAGCCTAGTAGGTTACAGTCCATGGGGTCGCAAAGAGTCAAACACGACTGAGCGACTTCACCTTCACCTTCAGCCTTCTTTATGGTCCAACTCTCACATCTGTACATGACTACTGAAAAAACCACAGCTCTGACTGTATAGACTTTTGTTGGCAAAGTGATGTCTCTGTTTTTTAATATACTGCCTCACTTTGTCATAGCTTTCCTTCCAAGGAGCAAATATCTTTTAATTTTGTGGCTGGAGTCACTGTCCACAGTGATTTTGGAGTACAAGAAAATAAAATCTGTCACTGTTTCCACTTTTTCCCCATCTAAAGTGTTGGGACTGGATGCCATGATCTTTATTTTCTGAATGTTTTTGAATTTTTCTTTAGGGTCCAACTCTCTCAATCATATATGACTACTGGAAAAAGCATAGCTTTGCCTGCATGAACCTTTGTGATGTTGGCTCCCAGGCTACTGAGAGTAGACAATTTACCCATCAGGATGCTATCCCCAGTTCGGCCTTTGTCTCAAGGTTAGCTTTGGGAAGCTGCTCGGCTGGCTCATGAGCCAGGCTGTCCAGACTCAATAGACACTATAAAGAAGAGTGGATTTTACTCTGAACTGAAGAAAATATTTTGCTTTCACATTGACATTAGATTTCACGTTGTCCTGAGAGGCATGAAGGCGGGTGTTTCTAGATCGCTACTGGCATTTTAAGAGGCCAGGAGAGAGCTTCGCTAAAGTGTACTTAACTCCTCCAAGCCCAGAATGATCTTGGTTGCTTGAATCAGCCTTTCTTCTAGCCCACCATTTTGTTTCCCAAACAAGGAAACAAGCAAATGTCAAAGACCAAGAAAAAAATTTCTCTCAGAACGGTCAAGTCAGGCTTGACTCTTGTCACCTGTCTACAAGAGCACAACCTGCAGGGACAAAAAACCCTGGGGAATGGTATCTTAGGGCAATATTTCCAATTGTCAATAATCAAAATGCCTTAATAAAATGACCAAAAAGTCTCTGACTAGATTCAATTATTCATTTATTCAATCCACTCATTTATTTAACAAATATTTACTGAGCATCTACCCATGGAGGAGGAAATGGGAACCCACTCCAGTACTCTTGCCTGAAAAACTCCATGGACAGAGGAGTCTGGTGGGCTACAGTCCATGGGGTTGCTAAGAGTCGGAATGACCGAGCACTGACCATTCCACTAAGCATCTACACGTCATTCATTAAGTGCCTGGGATACATCAATGAACATAATAAACAGCAAGCACAGACATTCATTTCATCACATAGTGAAAGTGCTCAGTACTATGGAGAAAAAAAATTGAATGAGGCAAGATAACGTGATGAGAAGGGTAGGCTGAGATATTAAATAGGATTAAATGAGAAGGCTGAATTATGACTAGGAAAAATATAAGATTGCACTCTAACCAACATCTCTCTTTCAAATGTGAGACATGAGTTGGAATTACAAAGAGATTCACATATACAATAGAGACATACAGATTATGGGCACCATGGATAATGTGGTCTGAGACTCACGGTTCTTGAATTTTAACCCATTACAGTAGACAGTGACTGTTCCCCTACCATCCACTCATTCTTCTTTTGATAATTTCATCCAGTTTATTGTTGATGTCTGTGTCTCTACCACGCAGCCCATATGCTTTGAAAGAGACTGACTCCACCAGAACCTAGTAATGGAACATGTATCTACCTTGGGCTAAATGCCAACAACATTATCCTATGTCCTGCCCAGTGACTGACCCATAGATGTGCCCTTGACTCAACCAGGACAATAGAGCTGAAGAAGCTATTTGATAGGGAATCTTGAAAAGATGTCCCAATTTTCTCGTTCTTGAATGGCATCTAATGTAATCTGGGTAGCTGCTTCAGGCATCTTACTAAGCAAAGCTGCTGGTCTTCAGACTCTGTTAGTACATAGAGGTCAGGACCAAGAAAACATTGGAGGAACAGACCTGGAGCCAGGATTAAACTGTGCCTCTGGACCCTTTGGTGATATAAAACAATGAGTCTATGTTCTTATATAGATCAATGGAAGTTAAATTTTTTGTTACTTGCGACCCAAAGTATCTTAAGCCAAACAAAAGGAACCCATGGACAAGATCCGCCTTGTAACCTCATGTGAAATGTCTTATTCCAGTAATCTCACCCTAATTTAATCTCTCTTTGTAAAAGACACAAATTTACAGACCAAATCAACAATTTTTTTTGTGAGTCACTGAGAAACAAGTTCTTAAATCAGTAAAAGAGATACTTCTAGAAAACTAAAAATAGTATAACATATTGAATTAGAAATGAAAGGTGCAGATGTTAAGGCAGGCTCAGGAGGATCAATTCTAAGGTAATTTAGGGGAAGGAAATGACAGACGCTGTCAACCTCCAACATAGTAAATCGTTTCTTGATTCCCTCTTAATGAAAATATTGCGCATTCACTTTTTTCTTTTCTGCAACACATTCAATGGATTTTCTTGCTTTTACTTTTTGCATAGATTTAGTATTTTTGTTTTTAATAAAAGTGGAGGTGTTTCTGAGAATTTCTATTGCAACAGCAGGGCTTGAACTTTAGGTCAGCTGAAAGGAAGAGTGTGTGCTGTTTCCATGGAAACCAGAGCAGTATAATGTCAGGTACTAAGAGACATCAAGAATGAAGGGATAAAATCCCTGCATCATTTTAATAAACACGTCCTACTTACCGTTATTTAACCACAGTCTGCATACATATGCTTCATCTCTTAATAGCCACTCTTCATAAATTTCTTTTGACCACATCTAACCTTTCTAAGTTGGTCCTGATTACGCTGCTAAGTAAATAAAGATGAAAAGAAAGCCCTCCATTAGAGTATTATGAGTGCCTTGTTAGTCTGAAAACTCATTAGGTATATATTTTTAATTAGAAAACAATATGTGGAGAATCAATAATAAGAGTTAAACCCACAAAGACAAACAGGTAAATTAAATAGTTTACAGTTTGTCCTTAGCTCCTCATCTTATATTACAGGCCTCATTCTGGGATATTTTCAGTAGAAAACAATTAAATAGTTTTTACCTAAACCCCCTCTCCTACTGATGGCTCGGCCCTCAAGTCCGTGTTTCAAAAGTATCATGTCTGGGTGAGCAAGAAAACTACTTCCAAGCCTCCCAGTACCCCCAGGCAAGGAGGGACAGAACCAAATGCTTATCAGCCCCTCAGGAGGGAGCTTAGGGAGCAGCCCTCACAGAGGCAGCCCTTGGAAGAAAGAGTCTGTCAACATTTCTTTGTACCTTCCTGATCTTAGCTTTCCCCACATGTCCCCAACCAAGTGGTGGGTTTGCAACTGTTTCTTCAAGGTCTTGCCTCCACATATCTGTTAATCATCAGGAGAGAATGGGGGAATGGAAGAAGGAAACAAGGGAGATGGAAGAGCAGGAAGAAAGGAAGAAAAGGAAGAGGGAGGGAGGAAGAGAAACCGAATAGGCCCATAAATCAACTTGAGGAAAGAGTGACTCAGGGCTTTTCCACTCCACCAAGGACCCTGTAAGGGACACTGGCTGGGAAGAATGATTTGTGCATAGTACTACACAAAATCTCTTTATCTGCCTCCCAAAGTCAGTGAAGGGAAATTGTGCCCAATTCCAAACAAACTGAAGTAATATTCTGTTAGGGCCAGAGACTAGAACTCAGTGAACATGGTTTCTCTGTACTCTAGCTTAAGAAACTAGAAACACTAAAGAGAAAGGGAGCTGTTTCTCCTTTCAGTAGGTGATAATTGCAATAGAAAGCAGTAAACTCCTGGTAGTCAGTGCCTTCACAAAGCCATTCAGGATTAGCAGCCAAGGCCAGAGGGCTGGGGCCCCTGTGACAGCCAGCAAGGAGCCAGAGGGAGTTGGAAGTGCGTCAGAGCAGGAGCAGAGGTGGGAGGAAGCTCCCTGCCAGCAGTGGTCACTGGGCCCTATGAGAACTCCCCAGGCATGATTGTACCAGAAAGGGGATTCATGGAGCTGGGGCCCAGCAAGTCTATGATTAAGGAATATGAGCCAGAGACTTTGGATCCCCTTTTCCTAAATGTATTCCTTCTGCTAGATTCAACTGTAACCCAGGGGGGGAAAAAATAACAGTAGACCCATCATTAAATCATCAACAAATCCAAGCAACCAAATGACTGAGAAGCACAACCCTGCCCCCAGGAGGTCATAGTTAAGATGCTAACCGGGAAATTTCCTGTCTGATCTAGTCATCACCCCACCCTTCACACACACACACGCACACACACACACACATACACACACACACACACTACTTGTTTGATTTCTCCCAGCCCTAAGAAAACCAGAAAATGGAGCCCCAGGAACATTAAAAACCTTGCTCAGGATCATATTATGAGAGGACTTCCCTGGTGGTCCAGTTCCTAAGACTGTGCTGCCAGTGCAAGGGGCCGGAGTTTGATCCCTGGTTGGGCGACTAGATCCCACATGCCACAACAAAAGAGCCTACATGCTATAACAAAGATCGAAGATCCTGTGTGCCACAAATAAGATCAAATAAATAAATGATATCTTAAAAGATCATAGTGTGATAGAATTAACAAAGCTTGTATTTACAGGGACAAGTATGGACATGGATGAAAACAGAACTCACTCAGTTTCTTCCTAGGTCACAGATAATATGAGTTAGCTAGAGCCGAGACAGGAGCGTTACAGTCAAAGGAAAATGCTTCTCTTTATTCCTTCTCTCTATGGCCATGGACTGAACCATGTCCCCCTCCCCTACATTCATATGGTGAAACCCTACCTCTCAACGTGATGGTATTTGGAGGTTGACTTTTGAAAGGTAATTAGATTTAGACAAGGTCATGAGGATGAAGTCTTTCTGGAGGGATTAGTGCCCTCATAAGAAAACACAGCAGAGAACTTGGCTTTGCCCTCTACCATGTGAGGACATAGGGAGAAGACACCCATCCATCTGCAGGCCAGGAACAGGGCTCTCACCAGGGAACCAAACTATCGGCACTTTGATCTTGGCTTTCCAGCCTCCAGAATAACAAAAAACAAATGTCTTTGGTTTAGCCCGCAAGTCTATGCTATTTTGTCACAGTGGGCTGGGTCAACTAAGATACGCCAAGAAGTGGAATGCTGCTGTAACAAACACATAAACATGTGGAAGCAGCTTTAAGACTGGGTAATGGTAGAGACTTGAAGAGTTTTGATGTATGTGGTAGAATATGGATATTTAAGGGCAAATTTGATGAGATCTCAAATGGAAATGAGGAACATACCTAAATGGAGGAAAGGAGGTCCTAGTTGCAATGTGGCAAAGAACTTGGTTGAACTGAGTTCTAACGTTTTGTGCAAGATAGAACTTGCAAGCAATAAAACAGGATATTCAATTGAGATTTCTAAGCAAAGTGCTGAAGGAGCAGCTTGGAGCCCCCTCACTGCTTATAGTAAAAGGTGAGAACAGAAACAAGAATTGAAGAAGGAATTATTAAGCAAAAAGCAACCAGAACTTAGAGATTTAGAAAAATCTCAACTTGTCCATATTATAAAATAAGAAAGTAGGTTCAGAAAAGAGTAGCAACAATGTGGTTCAATAAAGAGAAGACAAGATTATACCAGATAAGACACTGCTGGTTTTGAACTGAGAGAGAGAGAGAGAGAATGGGACAGAATGAAAGAAGACTGCCCACTAGCCATAGATTTTATAGCATGGGGCCATAAAGCTATTGAGCTTCAAATTAGCAGTACTCCTTGAGGAAGGGAGGAATAACCCTAAAAGCCACTAATTGATCTACAGGTTGATTCTCCCACCAAGGAGCAGGGCTGGTTTCTCTGGGGTTTCAAAGGGTAGAACCACCTCTCACGTTTCTGATACTAGGATTTTCCTCATCCAGTGCCTCAAGAGTGGTGTCCTACCAATCCAAAGGGCAGAGCCACCCCACAGAGCTATGGGCGCTACCCCAGTTGCTACCCTAGTCAACCTGTAATGGGAAATACCAAGCAAAAGGTTATTCTCAAGCTTTAGGATCCAGTGGAATTTGCCTTGCTAGATTTTGAACTTGGTAGGGATCCCTCATCCTTTTCTTCTTTACAACCTCTCCCTTTTGGAATGGGAATATCAATTTTACGCCTATTTCACACATAACTTGCCTGACTTCTCAGGTTCAAACTGCAGAGGAATTTTGCCTCAGGATGATTCATCCCAGAGGTCTCACACATATCTGATTTTGAAGAGACCCTGGACTTTAGACTCTAGATTTGATGCTGAAATGCAGGGATGGATTTTGCATGAAAGTAGGACATTAACTTACAGGGACAGAATGTTAAGGACTGAAGAGCTAAAACAGCTACTATTCAACCTGCAAGGCTTTCTTAGCCAATTCACATCCACCTCTTAGAATTTGCCTAGAGTCAAACCAGTCTATCACTTTAAGACTCCAACAGAAATTCTGTTAGTGATAGTATGATCTTCATTTTCTTTAAAGGAGTATTTTCAATTACAAATTTGTCCAGTCACCTCTGAATCCTGTTTCATATTGAAATCAATGAAGATTCACTGTAATAAGATATTATTTTTAGTTATGGTTATGATATTTAGTTTTATAATTCAGTTTTTTCCCCAATATAGAAGATATCCTGGATCAAAAATTATTTAATGGATTTTCTGATAATGAGTGACGTTGAGCATCTTTTCATGTGTTTGTTAGCCATCTGTATGTCTTCTCTGGAGAAATGTCTATTTAGTTCTTTGGCCCATTTTTTGATTGGGTCGTTTATTTTTCTGGAATTGAGCTGTATAAGTTGCTTGTATATTTTTGAGATTAGTTGTTTGTCAGTTGCTTCATTTGCTATTATTTTCTCCCATTCAGAGGGTTGTCTTTTCACCTTGCTTATAGTTTCCTTTGTTGTGCAGAAGCTTTTAATTTTAATTAGATCCCATTTGTTTATATTTGCTTTTATTTCCAGTATTCTGGGAGGCGGATCATTGAGGATCCTGCTGTGATTTATGTCGGAGAGTGTTTTGCCTATGTTCTCCTCTAGGAGTTTTATAGTTTCTGGTCTTACA
>SJYX01023515.1:51492-90471 GCA_006410675.1 Oreotragus oreotragus | reverse complement strand
AAAAAAAAAAAAAGTCCATATAGTCAAAACTATGAAAAAAAAAATTATTTAATGGATTTTCAAAGTAAAGATGAAAAAAAACTGGTTTAAAAGAAATTTTATCAAAGTGCAACCTTAATGGAATTTGCACTTCTGACCTTTGAAATAAAACAGATCCAAAATTTGCCCTATCTGACTAGACTATTATTTCTTATTCTCCATATGCCTGTCTACACACTTAAATCAGTTCTCAGATTGCTCTTTCAGAGGGTTCTCCAAGGTCTATAAAACCTAAGATTACAAATTAAAAAAAATAATTTAAGAAATCAAATAACAAGTATCACTAGGGTTAAGATAGAGTCTTTCTTTGCTGGTCTGGTCTATATATGGGGCAAAAGGCATGCAAAATTACTATTAATTTTGTTGTGTGTTGTGAGAGAGAGACAGAGGCAGAGAGACAGTGTGTGTTTGGGGACTGAAAGAAAAAGCTTTCAGTATGCTTAAAAGTTACAATATCAATAAGGCACTCTTTAGAAGAAGATGGCATGTGCAAGGCTATAAGAGTAGAAAAATAGGCATATAATACTAGAGATCAGAAAATCAGGATGCTGCAGATTTTTCTTTTTCAGGAACAGTACAAATTCTGTGTTGTTTGTGGTTGTGACTGGCCTCTCTCACCTCAGTAATCAGTCTTCCTTCAAAAGGAACAACTTAACCTTACTTTCATTGCTCTGTAAAATGTCTTTATCAGAGAAAAATTCCAAAATTAAAACTCAGATGAAGACTGGGTCAAACAAGAAGAAGGTCTTTAAGAAAAAATGTCCCACAGTGGCTCCCACCCCTGACTATACACTAGAGCTCCTGTTTCTCCAATCACATCTCATCTCACCAGCACTTATTTTCAGTTAAGTGTATGTCCTTATTCTTACTATATATCCTTATTAGTGAAAAATAAAATGACAAGTCTTATGCTTCTTTTTTAATTTTTATTTTATATTGGAGCATAGAGTAACAGTGCTCTGTTAGTTTCAAGTGTACAGCAAAGTGATCAGCTCTACATACACATGTATCTATTCTTTTTCAAATTCTTTTCCCATTTAGGTTATTACAGAGTATGGCACAGAGTTCCCTATGCTATACACATAGGTCCTTGTTGATTATCTACTTTAAATAAACAAGTCAATCTCAAACTCTCAATCTATCCTTCACTGAGTCTTATACTTTTTGAATCAGCTTAGGCATTCCTTTACAAGCATGTTTTTAAGCAGGTGAAGTAACTCATAAAAAGCCATATTTTCATTTTTTTAATGAGTATAATGTTTAAATATCTTCATTCAGTACGTAACTGAAACCCAAATGTAACATTATTTTTAGGACAGTTTTTTCATAAGAATGAGTCATAACTAAAAAAAAAAAAAGCCTATAAATGAGACATAGGTACAAGAGGGTAGAAACAGTGAAGGAGATTTCCTTGGGCTTCCTCCAGAAATTGGGCCACTGCAGAAATAAGCAGTTCGCTGATGCTGATCAAGGTCTCCAGCTGACCTTGATCGTTGAANATAAGAATGAGTCATAACTAAAAAAAAAAAAAAGCCTATAAACGAGACATAGGTACAAGAGGGTAGAAACAGTGAAGGAGATTTCCTTGGGCTTCCTCCAGAAATTGGGCCACTGCAGAAATAAGCAGTTCGCTGATGCTGATCAAGGTCTCCAGCTGACCTTGATCGTTGAATGGAGTTAAGCATCAGCCCACATCAGGGAGAAGGGTCTTCAAGTTTCCTATGAAGGTTTACCATTTGTTATTGAAGATTTGCACTATCTTTAATCACATGCCAATTTTATTTGTGATATTTTGAATCAGCAACATAATTCTTACCAACCCTGCCTTTGAAATGTTCAACATTATTCTATTATTGGTTCTATTATTGCTCAGTTCTTTATTCATATTTTTCTTATGAATTTTAAATTAGTGATTTTCTAAGAGAATCATTAGCACGATGGTTTTGAGGTCAATACCATCAGATTTTACCACATACTTAGTTATGTGACCTTGGGAGTAATATTTCCCTGTCTAGGCTTGTGCGCAGAGAAGGCAATGGCACCCCACTCCAGTACTCTTGCCTGGAAAATCCCATGGATGGAGGAGCCTGGTGGGCTGCAGTCCATGGGGTCGCTGAGAGTTGGGCACAACTCAGTGACTTCACTTTCACTTTTCACTTTCATGCATTGGAGAAGGAAATGGCAACCCACTCCAGTGTTCTTGCCTGGAGAATCCCAGGGACAGGGGAGCCTGGTGGGCTGCCGTCTATGGGGTCGCGCAGAGTCGGACACAACTGAAGTGACTTAGCAGCAGCAGCAGCAGCAAGCTTGTGTGATTATAATGAAGTAATCACATAAACAATTGTAAACCTACAATAGTGTCAAAAGATGTCAAGGAAAGGTACCAGTAGAGTTCCAAGAAAAGTGGAAATTAATCAAGTGGTGGTCAAGGAGGTCAGGGAAATTTTCTGAATCCGATATCTTGGAGCAGAGCTCTGAAGAATGCAAACAGAAAAACTTGCCAGGCAAAAATGAGAGCCCACGTGACAGCCCTGTGGTGGGAGGTTGCCTGGTATGCAGGAATAACTGAGGGAAGATGAGAGTGGCTGCAGTGGAAGGGGCATAAGGAGGACATGACATGATGCAGAGTGGCAAGAGCTGGATTGTACTCTGCCAGCTCTTTAAATGTTGGCATCCCCAAGTGTCAGTCTAAGGTCCTTTTCATTCTTCTGTATAGATTTCTGATGGTGATTAAAACACACTTTATTTTGATCACCTAATGTCTCTTCAAATTTCCCCTGCCATCACCTGTTTTTCCTCTGCCACTGGATGACTATTCCGGCTATTCTCTTGTTACTCTTAGCTAAGAGAAAGTCCCAGTCACTGACGTAGAAAAACTCAGCAATATTTGTAATTAAAATACCCAGTATGGTCTACTGTTTGATGCTCCTAACTCAGCTTAGAGTTGCTGTTCTTCACCTCTCTGAGCTGAGATTTAGTGTAATTGGAAAGCAAAAGAGTCCATGGTCAGCCTTTTTTCTCCCTCTCCTCGCCTGATGCTCTTATTCCTCCTCTCTGATCTTGCTACCTGGTCCTGGAGCTAGAGGACTAGAGAAGCATGCAGAAAGCAGGAGAATTCTCAATTGCCAGGCACCAGATTGGGGGGATCAGTGAGAGGCCCCCTATTTAGAGTTTAGTTTGGATAGATGTATTGACTCCCGAACAGACACCTGGAATTCAGCACATCCCAAAACAAACCCTTTACCTTGCCCCTAACGCGTGCTCCTTTTAACTGCCTTGTGCCACCAACCACTGATTAGGTAATATGATAAATCCAGATTTATTCTTGCATTTTCACTCTCCTTCACCTCATATTTAATTTGCCGCCATCTTCTGTTTAATATATTTATTGACAACCTCCACAGTGCGTTCCTCCTTCTGCAGCCTCACTACCATTGTCCTGTTCGGGTTCCTGGAATCTCTTCTCCAGGTTACCCTCATTCATGATTTCTCACATGTCACTAAGACAACATCTCTTTTTATCTCATTCTAATGTCGTCCCAATGCTCCTGTTCAAAGACCTGCCATATATAACACCTTCTGCCCAAAGGAACACCCAGCTTCATTTATCTGCCACGTAAGACTCCTCACTTCACATTCCTACCTACTTGTCCACCTCCCTTCTCTATCTCACTGTAGCCTGGTTCTCGAGAAACCTCGGAATAACCACATTTCCTCACACTTAAAGTCTCTGTGTCTTTGTATATGTTACTCTGGTGCCTTGGGAACTCTGTCCTTGGAAGAATCTTATCATCACCTCCAAAAAGACTACTCTCACTTCCTCACCAAATCATATTAGATTTTGCCTCTTCTTTGTTCCTACACAACTATCTTCATACGTCTCCAGTAGAAATTGATTAGGGGGAGGGAGGTGGGAGGGAGGTTCAAGAGGGAGGTGACATATGTATACCCATGGCTGATTCATGTTGATGTATGGCAGAAACCATCACAATATTATAAAGTAATTATCACCTAGTTAAAAATAAAATTAAAAAAAAAGCAACAATGACATACTGTAGAGTATAGGGAATATATATTGACTATATTAAACATCTTGTAATAACCTATAATGAAAAAGAATCTGGAAAAGAGCATAAATATATCTGAATCACTTTGCTGTACACCTGAAACTAACACAATGTTGTAAATCAACCACAATAATTTTTTTAAAGAAATTAATTAGATGTTAAAACTCTCTGTTTAAATTTATCTTTCTCCTCCCTTAGACAGTAGCTTCTTGGTTTAGGGAAGAATAGAAAAATTCAAGAAAACTTGATAAATAAGTAAATGTATGTATGAACTAAACAGTGGGGAATTAAAGACATAGAAAGAATACAGAAGATGAGCAGGCTGGTTGTTCTTTAAACCTGAATTTTCTCCTAAGATAAACAGAATAAGATTTCATTTTATTTTGAGCTATTGTTTGTAGGAGGACTTTCTGTTCCCAATTCCTAATCAAAATTTTATATTTGAATACGCGTACATATGATCCTTGGGGTGGCGGGTAGAGTGGTCTACATATTTTTTTTTCTGCCAATTTTTGGGAAGAGCAAGCAAGAATTGTGCATACTGCTTTGCAAACAAATGTGCTAACTGTGGCCCTGTGGGGTAAAATCTTGGAGGACAGAAACTATTTTTTTTTTTTTTTTNCAAAAGTCCTAAAGTGATACTCTTATCAATGAAAATTTACAGACTTCTCTTCCCTTTTGATCTTTCATTTTTGAAGCTTTATTTTTATTTATTTATCAAACATTCATAGGGGTAGCTACTTTCTAAGTGCCAGCTACTGTCCTACCTATTTTACAAATATGAATTCATTAAATAAAGCATTGCAATAGAGTTGAAGTGACATTCATGGTGCATAGCAAATTCATGAAACAGGAGTATGATTTTCATCAGATCATTTTAGAAAATCTTATTCAGTGCTGGTAAACATTATCATTAGCTTTTCTTGAAATGACTGTTTTTGAAAAAATAAGTACAGAAAATAAACTAGAAAATTTTGTGGCATATAATCATTTTTTTAGAGTTTATTTACTGAGAAGTACATATTTATCAAAGCAACACTGATTAAAGAAATAATTGGTTTTGGAGAAAATAATGGTGAATTCTTTTTGGAAGTTTTAAAATTGGATACAATTGAAGGATATGGAGGTGAGGATGAACTCTGTCCATTAATGAGATGTAAAACCATCAAGGTCTAAAACAATGCCATCATCTGTATATATAACTATTCTTATCTTTTAAGGTCAGTCAAAAGTCAGCCACAAATATGTTAAGAATGCACTGGCTGACAGACCACAAGTGGTTAATATCAACAGAAGCGGAGAAAACTTTCACATAAAATCTTCTTTTTGTTTAATGAAGGTTAAAAGATCCATTTGTTAAAGGAGAGTTTCTGCTTTGAACAGATCCATCAAAATAATTAATGTGTAGTTAGATCTCACAGTGTTGTTGGGGTTTCATATTACATGACAGAACAAGTGTTGGGAAGCATCTTTCTAGATACAATCAAGAAAGAACCTTTGACCAAAGGCAAATAGTTATGACAATAAAAGGTGAATAGGAACCACAAATTTTAACTTGCTAACAACTGAAAAAGTTGGACACAACTTAATGACTGAACAACAACAATCGTATCAGGATTTATTGTTTGCAGTATTTTCTACCTAATCAGATACAGCTTCGTCTTACCAATGACATTTTTGCTATTGTTTTTTCTTTACTTTCTTTCTTTAAGATATTTTAGGACTCTGTGGAAATGTTTGGCCTTACAGAAAACTGTGTCAATCCTGCTCTAATGTTGAAGAATGAGACCTAGCATAATTTAATTGAACATGAGGATGATACTTGGACCTATAGTCATTCTAAGTTGCACATGTTTTAAACCTGCTCTCCTATTGGTATTAAAAAGAAGAATTACTGTGATACAGAGTACTATGTTACTGAATTTCTTAACCTATTTGTGCTAGAAATAATGCTATGAGGTCGGCTTCCTAGAGAACTGCTAAAACTTGCATTTCCCTTACTCTTCAAGCCCATTACTAACTCCCCCAACTGAGCCACAGGTGGAATATAAGCCTGATTCAAGATGGAATAACTGAATTCTCTGTCTCATGAGTTTGGATGTGGGACATGAGAAATGGGACTCTTAACAATGGTGACCTAAGCTTGAAAAGGTAAGTTGTCTTCATGGCTTGAGGCCACCATGAACAAATATGATGGAGACTTATACACACTCAAGGATGAGTATCAAACCATCTAAAAGAAAATAAGACAGAGAAATATAAACCCCAAAGATTAAGAATAGTAGATAGATGAAGTGGGTAACTTTTATATTTGACTTTCCTGTTACTTGTGTGATTATTTTTTAATACATTTTTTTCCCTTTAATACCAGCAGAACTTAAGTGCTTCAAGACACTTCTGGATATCTTCATTAGCTTCTCCTCAACTTCTGCCTGCCTTTTCTGCTTGCAACCAAGTTATCCTTCACTAAGGCATGTTACTGGATTATACTTACCCTCCATGGATAAGAATTTAAGTGTGTGTATTGGGGAGATAGAAAAGAAGACAGAAAAATAGAATGTGAGATGGGATTCAATAAATGTGAAAATACTTTTAAAATTTAAGATTAGTATCCCTCTCAAGGAGATTATTCTAAACCCAAATGGAATCGTTACTTGTAAATTCACATTGCAAAAATTTTCACCTATTTCTTATGTAATTTAAAGTTTAAATTAAGCAGACTTTCTGTTTTAGCAGAGGTTCCAAATTTTTACAGTTGATACTGGTCCATTCTACAAAACATGGAAAGACCATAAAATGGACTCATAAACCTTCAGCATATGACCTGTCACCAGATTATTTAAGAAAAGACTAAGGATTCATGAGGAGGAAGCAATGGCACCCCACTCCAGTACTCTTGGCTGGAAAATCCCATGGACAGAGGAGCCTGGTGGGCTGCAGTCCATGGGGTCGCTGAGAGTTGGGCATGACTCAGTGACTTCACTTTCACTTTTCACTTTCATGCATTGGAGAAGGAAATGGCAACCCACTCCAGTGTTCTTGCCTGGAGAATCCCAGGGACAGGGGAGCCTGGTGGGCTGCCGTCTATGGGGTCGCGCAGAGTCGGACACAACTGAAGTGACTTAGCAGCAGCAGCAGCAGCAAGCTTGTGTGATTATAATGAAGTAATCACATAAACAATTGTAAACCTACAATAGTGTCAAAAGATGTCAAGGAAAGGTACCAGTAGAGTTCCAAGAAAAGTGGAAATTAATCAAGTGGTGGTCAAGGAGGTCAGGGAAATTTTCTGAATCCGATATCTTGGAGCAGAGCTCTGAAGAATGCAAACAGAAAAACTTGCCAGGCAAAAATGAGAGCCCACGTGACAGCCCTGTGGTGGGAGGTTGCCTGGTATGCAGGAATAACTGAGGGAAGATGAGAGTGGCTGCAGTGGAAGGGGCATAAGGAGGACATGACATGATGCAGAGTGGCAGGAGCTGGATTGTACTCTGCCAGCTCTTTAAATGTTGGCATCCCCAAGTGTCAGTCTAAGGTCCTTTTCATTCTTCTGTATAGATTTCTGATGGTGATTAAAACACACTTTATTTTGATCACCTAATGTCTCTTCAAATTTCCCCTGCCATCACCTGTTTTTCCTCTGCCACTGGATGACTATTCCGGCTATTCTCTTGTTACTCTTAGCTAAGAGAAAGTCCCAGTCACTGACGTAGAAAAACTCAGCAATATTTGTAATTAAAATACCCAGTATGGTCTACTGTTTGATGCTCCTAACTCAGCTTAGAGTTGCTGTTCTTCACCTCTCTGAGCTGAGATTTAGTGTAATTGGAAAGCAAAAGAGTCCATGGTCAGCCTTTTTTCTCCCTCTCCTCGCCTGATGCTCTTATTCCTCCTCTCTGATCTTGCTACCTGGTCCTGGAGCTAGAGGACTAGAGAAGCATGCAGAAAGCAGGAGAATTCTCAATTGCCAGGCACCAGATTGGGGGGATCAGTGAGAGGCCCCCTATTTAGAGTTTAGTTTGGATAGATGTATTGACTCCCGAACAGACACCTGGAATTCAGCACATCCCAAAACAAACCCTTTACCTTGCCCCTAACGCGTGCTCCTTTTAACTGCCTTGTGCCACCAACCACTGATTAGGTAATATGATAAATCCAGATTTATTCTTGCATTTTCACTCTCCTTCACCTCATATTTAATTTGCCGCCATCTTCTGTTTAATATATTTATTGACAACCTCCACAGTGCGTTCCTCCTTCTGCAGCCTCACTACCATTGTCCTGTTCGGGTTCCTGGAATCTCTTCTCCAGGTTACCCTCATTCATGATTTCTCACATGTCACTAAGACAACATCTCTTTTTATCTCATTCTAATGTTGTCCCAATGCTCCTGTTCAAAGACCTGCCATATATAACACCTTCTGCCCAAAGGAACACCCAGCTTCATTTATCTGCCACGTAAGACTCCTCACTTCACATTCCTACCTACTTGTCCACCTCCCTTCTCTATCTCACTGTAGCCTGGTTCTCGAGAAACCTCGGAATAACCACATTTCCTCACACTTAAAGTCTCTGTGTCTTTGTATATGTTACTCTGGTGCCTTGGGAACTCTGTCCTTGGAAGAATCTTATCATCACCTCCAAAAAGACTACTCTCACTTCCTCACCAAATCATATTAGATTTTGCCTCTTCTTTGTTCCTACACAACTATCTTCATACGTCTCCAGTAGAAATTGATTAGGGGGAGGGAGGTGGGAGGGAGGTTCAAGAGGGAGGTGACATATGTATACCCATGGCTGATTCATGTTGATGTATGGCAGAAACCATCACAATATTATAAAGTAATTATCACCTAGTTAAAAATAAAATTAAAAAAAAAGCAACAATGACATACTGTAGAGTATAGGGAATATATATTGACTATATTAAACATCTTGTAATAACCTATAATGAAAAAGAATCTGGAAAAGAGCATAAATATATCTGAATCACTTTGCTGTACACCTGAAACTAACACAATGTTGTAAATCAACCACAATAATTTTTTTAAAGAAATTAATTAGATGTTAAAACTCTCTGTTTAAATTTATCTTTCTCCTCCCTTAGACAGTAGCTTCTTGGTTTAGGGAAGAATAGAAAAATTCAAGAAAACTTGATAAATAAGTAAATGTATGTATGAACTAAACAGTGGGGAATTAAAGACATAGAAAGAATACAGAAGATGAGCAGGCTGGTTGTTCTTTAAACCTGAATTTTCTCCTAAGATAAACAGAATAAGATTTCATTTTATTTTGAGCTATTGTTTGTAGGAGGACTTTCTGTTCCCAATTCCTAATCAAAATTTTATATTTGAATACGTGTACATATGATCCTTGGGGTGGCGGGTAGAGTGGTCTACATATTTTTTTTTCTGCCAATTTTTGGGAAGAGCAAGCAAGAATTGTGCATACTGCTTTGCAAACAAATGTGCTAACTGTGGCCCTGTGGGGTAAAATCTTGGAGGACAGAAACTATTTTTTTTTTTTCATTCTGTACTACACACAAAGCTCTTGGTTCATTATTGGAGATGCCCAATAATTTTTCTTTGGAAGTACAAGCAAATCATATGTCCCCAAGAATGAATTCATAAATCCATGTTTGAACTTAAAACTTTGGGACATATATAGAATAAAATCTAAGAATTAAGAAAAAAGTTTTTTTTTTTTTAAGTGTTTTAAACAGTGAAGCTACATTCATTGGATGCACAGATCAGAACAGGATAGCTGTGAATGGATATAATTTTTCAAGTTCTCTATCTCTCAAAGATTCCTTTCAAGAGTACACAGTAGAAGAGGGTAGAGTATGAGAGGAATGGGAGTGATGGGAGGGTGGGCAGTATCATTTTCACACTGGAATATACAAAGCAGGGAGTGAAAAGGATATTCCCCTGGGTACCAGTACTGCTGGACAGCAGAGGCTGTCCCAAGACATTATACCATCCCCATCTTTTGGATTTACTAATCATGTTTTGTGGAATCCTATTTCCCACTAAATGATTTCCTCTAACCCCTCCATACATGTTAAATCCTCTAGTAATGTGGCACTCAAGAGGTTAACATGATGGGCAAAGTAGTCTTGGTTCTTCCCACGAGGGTATCCTGGCATTGCTCAGCTAATATTCAACATTCTGCTAATGTGAATGACAATTGCAGAATTTCCCAGTGCCCAAGACAGAAAAGAATATCATCAAACATTCCAACATCTCCCAGTTCTCTCTCTCAGCTCACTGTTTATATCCTTGTATAAATGGCCTCATTTTTAACAGAAGTATAACAAACACAACAATACCATCATTTTACAGAAGCACTAAAGCACGTTTTTAAGATGATTTCATTTCAAAGCCACTCTAATTTAAGCTTTTTGGGGTCTTCTTCTTTCCAGAAGCAGCCGCTGTCTCTGAACACCACCGGGAGAGCTAAGGAATGTGGAGAGCATCTGCCAGGGACAAGGTGCTGCCTCCCAAGTCTTTAGTGATTCACAGGTTGTAAATGCACTTGATTGTGCGGCTGTGCATTTACACCAGAAATTCATAAATGTGTGTTTTCAACTTTCAGATGGTTTGCAGTTAATATCACCCCATTTCTAATATAGTCACAAATGCCAACATCACATTCTCTACCATATCAATTCTGTTAGTTGCAATTCAGACTTCTTTTCTTAGTGCTTCCTTTTATCTAGAATAGGAGTAAACACTGTTTTCCTGACTTTTACTTTTCCCCAAATCGATGTTAAAGAAACCTTTCAGTTACAAGTGCATATTTTCAGACTATTTAAAATTACCCTGAAACACTTCTCATCTAATGGATATATTTACTTTGCAGAACATTCAGCTTTATATCAATTTTGTATATGATGCAGTCCAGCTGACAGCTCTGAGCAAAATGCTACATAGGAGTTGCTTATAGTAGCCCCTGCGACCAAATAGCTGCTGCACACAGTCTAAAGCATCATAAGGATTATATCTCTAACTGCCAGTTTCTGTTTTTAAAATATCTCAGGGCAGAAGGACAAACTGACCTAATCGGGAGGTCATTTGAATAGATTTTTCAGCTTATGCCTGGTTGACATTCCAACCCAGAGATTTTTTTTCATCTATTATTAATGGACTTGACATCCATTTTCCCACTGCTTTTGCTAAACATGTACTTCAGGATTTATTGTTAAATACCACTGAGCTCATAGGAAACTAAACTCTTATGACTGTGAAAATATTGTGCCAGAGGTCAGAGTTTCTCCAAAGACTTTGGATCATACTTAGAAGTAGAAAATGTTTCATGGTCTTGGTTCATTAGATACCACAATTTCTCCAGTGTGAGATGCCTTTTTGAATGGGTAACAGATTGCATGAGTTAGTGACATGGTACATTCACAGTTAGGTAATGGGATTTTAAAAAAGTAGCAGAACATGGAAGGAAAAAGGAGGAGGAAGAGGATATCCCTCTAGTTTCATAAATGGAAGACTTTTTCACTTGCTTGGCTTCTACCTGGCATCCTGTAGTCAAAAATGATAAGACTGAGAGTGTGAAAACCCAAGGCATCCTTCTATTATTTCCCTGATTCAAATAACCTAGAATTCTGCCAGTATAGACATGAGACATATGCTCCTAGTTAATCTGCCACTATCACATAACATTAGACAATTAAAAGGTTCCCTACTTCTTTCAGTTCTGGTGCAGAGACTAAGAGCAGCTGCCATTAATTTCTCTAAAGAGGACATACAGTACAATGAGCAAGACTTCATGGTTAAACTATCTGGTGTGAAATCCTGCGCTGTGTGACCTTGTGCTTAATCATTCAGTCATGTGCATCTCTTTGTGACCCCATAGACGGTGACCCATCAGACTCCTCTGTCCTTGGCATCTTTAGGCAAGCATACTGGAGTGAGTGTCAATTCCTTCTCCAGGGGATTTTCCCAATCCAGGAATCAAAACCGAGTCTCCTATGTCTCCTGAATTACCTGCTGAGCCACTGGGGACCCCAACTGGTGAAACCCTGATCTATGGACCTTAGGCACATTATTTAACCTAATCTCAGATTTCCACATGTAAAACAGGGATAATGATAATACTTTCTCTACAGGGTTGTTGAAAATATTTAAAAAAGAACAATGCATGAAACAGTCTACTGCCTCACAAAACAGAAAATCTCAACAAATGTTAGCCATTATTTTTATCAGGTTAAGTGAAAGAGTTAATGTTTTTAAAAAGTGAGAAACACATTTCTGTTCACAAGCCACATGAACTAAATGTGATTTACCAAATCAGTCCCCTAGTATAAACAACAAATGACTGTGTGATGTGCATATAAAAACACATTTCCAGTGAGCTAAGAAAAATGGCTGTCCTCACAGGCTTTGTAAGAGGAAAATGTCAGTCCCTACAGTTTTGCTCATTTGTTGTGCTGTATAATTGGAGCCAACATCCTGGGTGAAGTCTAAATACTGGTTCAATGATGGCAAGGAAGAACAATGGGCCAATCCGTGAAGCAGAGTTCAGGTGACTGTTTTGTTATGAAAGGAAATCAACTGTTTCTAAATTAAACCACCATATGTGAGTTACAGGTGTCACCAAATGAATGTGCTGACTGACTGGGGCTCTGCTGTGAAATTATGCATGCAAAAGGGGCTTCCCCAGTGGCTCAGTGGTAAAGAATCTGCCTGCCAAGATAGGAGACAAGGGATCAGTCCCTAATTCAGGAAGATCCCACATGCTAAGGAGCAACTAAACCTGTGCGCTGCAACTACTGAAGCCCACGCACCCTTAGAGCCTGGCGCTCCACAACAGGAGAAGCCACTGCAATGAGAAGCCTGTGCTCCACAGCTAGAAAGTGGCTCCCACTCACCGCAACTGGAGAAAAGCCCACACAGCAACGAAGACCTAGAACACATAAATAAATAAAGTTCGAAAACATTTTTTAAAAATAAAGCATACTTTTGGAATAATATACCTATTTTCACTGACTTGTGAATTTCAATGCTTTTGTGAAAGCATGACATCTTACTTAGAGCATATAAATGATTAGTTTCAAAATGAGACGTGTAAACAGAATGTGGGTTCATTAGCTGTTCATTATTCCTGCCTGCTGCAAACATTAGCCCTGTGACAAGGCTCTGGCTGCAGCATCCATAACGTGCACACTGCATTCATCCTTCCTTCTTCCCCTGTCCTTCCTGGGCTAAGAGAGTCCAGGATGGGCACGTTAGCAATTCCTAATGGAGGCTCTAATTCCTACTTAGAAGCAAACAGTGAGAAATTAAATCAATTCAATCTAAAAACATACAGTGGCAATGCCATTTCACAAGGGACGCTGTTTAAACAGTTAACTCTGAGTGAACTCTTCCTGTTCTTTGATTGGGAAGCATTTCAGACCTTAATTACTGTGTTCTGTGAGTCTGTGACAGATCGTCCCTTTTTTACCGGCTTCTTGCCAGGATAAAAGCAGGCTTTTTTTTTTTTTCCTTTTAAGAAGACTACACTTAATTAGAGCTAGAGTAATTAACTCTTTGTGGGCTTGATCTCATTTCACCATTAAATTTTGATTCTGGCTGGAATCATCTGCTTCTATTGTCTTTATGGAAATTCTTAAACTGTAAACAACTTAGAGCAAAATGCATCAAAGGTAAAACTCGAAGTTGTGGGTTTTTTGTTTTGTTTTGTTTTGTTTTGTTTTTAGTGCAGTAAACAAAATTATAAAAGGTTTTGAAAAGCAGATGGGAATATTTCCACAGCAATAATAGAAACAGAGAGGAAGGCACAGTGGAACACAAGCATTCCTTGTCATCCTTGTGACCACAGGCAATCCATCTACCTTCCCCAAGTACGGCTGCTGTGATCCTCCCTGGCATACATCAGGCGCTCAATAATTGTGAACCAATTTACCTGTCCTCCCCATCTCCGATACTAAAATAGACTACTCTGCATTTTAATTCTTTGACTCTACTGTAGTATACAGCAGAATGGCTGTCAATCTGACGAGCTTTCAAACCAGTAGCACCCCACTGCCATCCTGCTCCTCAGAGAGTGTCCTTTTGGGTGACACTGTCTGTTCAGAGATCTAAGAAGAAGAGATGACAGACTTGACTTAAAACAGGGAAGGCTGGAATATGAAAGGTTATACTGAATGATAGAGAATGCTGGGAGTTGCAGAGGAAAAAAATTTCACTCTTCATTAGTGATACCCAAATAAAAATTGATCACATTAAGCTCACCATGACAAAGAATAATTCAATCACTAGTGTCTTTTAAGATAAAATATCAAGTTTCTTCCAAAAAGTAATTTAGAACAAGGTGAGAAAAACATTCATCTAACTAAAGATGGCTCTATTGCTATCTCTATTTTTTTTAGAAAAATGACTTTATGGATTTTGTAAAAAATGATGCAAGTTCATTATAAGAAAAGTCAAGCAATAAGAAACAGAACAATGAAAAAGTGGGAAAAAATGACCAGAAATCTACCACCTCCAAAAGGCATGGTTAGCAACTAGAGACCACAGTTTCAGGCATCTCTTTCTTCATACATAGTGATAAATCTGATTATACTTGAATTAACCGAATAAGAATTTTTTAAAATCTCACTTAAGCTAATTAAAAGCATTATGAAAAAATGCTGGAAGGTTGGAGTTACTGTATATTATTAAATTAAGTGTTTTAATTTTAAGTGGAATTTACTTATTGATTCTCTGCTATAACAAAGCATGACATTGATAGACTTTCTCTCTCTTCTGATTATTTTATTTGTACACTGTTTATAACATTTACATTCTGTTAATTGAGCCAGATTTCAAATTTTATTTATATATTCAGATGGAGTAAAAGCTCAAGACATATTTTTGTTGTATTTTCATCATTAAAAAATTTTTTTTATTTCGATTTATCTCTAGGTGGGCTGGATTATGCCATCCAGTTAAATTTAGATTATTTGTCTTCTAAATTCTATTCCTAAAATTCTTGAACACAGACATGTTTGCTTGTTAGGCTTGAGGGATAGCTTGCCTATGTGATAATTATTGGGGTACAGATTTCCCAAGAAGGCAATAGATACTATTTTCTAGCATTGAGTGTATTATGGCAAATCTAATACCACCACACTGATATTTCCCCCTTGATACAAAGCTTGAGTTTTGCCTTGATGTCCATGTATTATTATTTTTTTTAAACATTCAGGTTCAGTAACTTCACTAAGATACATACAGGTACTGATCACTCTAACAATGCTTCTCTGGTATATTAAGCCAATTGACATATTGATCTAAATTTTTATATTACAAGTAATTTAAAAATTTTACTTCTGTATAATTATTTCCAGAATCAAATTTAGCTCTGGAATCACATGTAAGGCCAAGAGAATGTGAGACAGTGCAACAAGGGGCGTCCCATATACCATGTAAATGTCGGTCAAAGAAAACTAACATAGTGAAACTAACACCAGCCAAAGCAGGTTTAAAGTAAGAAGGATTATTAAGAATAAAGAGGGACATTTTGTGTGTTAAAAAAGGTCAGTCCACAAGAAAAATAGTGTAATTCTATAGTTGTACATATTTAATAACATAGCCTCAAAAACTAACAGAATGAAAAGAGATCTACTATCAGGGTTGATCTTAACACACTACTTTCAATATCTGATTGAACAAGTAAATATTAACATACCATAGAGACACAGAGATTTAAACAACATGATTAACAAACTAAATCTATTTGACATGTAAAACACTGCTCACAACAACTAAAAAATGAATATCTTTTTAATGCAAAATGAACACTTACCAAAACTGACAATAGGTTTAGCTATAAAGCATATCTCAACACATTTCAAAGGACTGAAATCAAAGAGACTATGTACCCTGACCATAGCAGAATTAATCTAGAAATAAGAAAAGCATCACTAGAAAATTCTCAAATACTTGGAAATTAAGCAATGTACTTCTAAATGACCCATAGGTGAAAGAAGAAGTTAAAAAGGAAATGAGAAAATATTTTTTAACTGAGCAAAACAAAAATATCAAAATTTGTGATTTTTAGCAGAAGTATTCCTAAGACAGATATGTTTAGTGTTAAATCCATATATGTTAGAGAATAAATAAAGACTAAAAATACTATGTGCTTAAGTATTGCTTTTTGAAAACCAGCAAGTTAAATGCAGAGAAATTAGAAGAAAGGAAATATTAAAGGCAAGAACAAGAAAAATAATGAAATTAGAAAATTCACACATCATAGAGTAAATCAACAAAGCCAAAATTTTGTCCTCTAAAAAAAGTTAAAGTTAATAAATTTCAAGCAAGATGCATCAAGACAGAAAAGAGAAAGAGAATGTAAGCATACCAAATTCAAGAATGGAAAGAGGGAATTTTATAACATTTATATAACCATTTTTAAAAGCTTATATAAACATTTTTAAAAGAAAATGTTATAAGCAAATTTAAGCAAATATATTTGAAAATGTAAAAGAGATCTTCCTTGAAAAAATACAGGTTATCAAAGCCAGAATTAAAAAAAAAAAATAGAAAATCTGAATCATCCTATGTCTACTAAGCAAATTAAATTATTTAATTAAAAGTTCTTAGAAAGAAAACTCCAGATCCATATGATTTCATTGGTAAATTCCACCATCTAAGAAACAAATAACAGTAATGTTATTTTTGTTTTATGAGAGAGTGAAAAAAGAACCACATCCCAAAGTGATTGCAATTTGGTTAGCAAAAACTTGTTACCAAAACTAACAGTGATATTGCAAAAAAGGAAAATTATGTGAACTTCTATTAAGAAAATAGATGTAAAATCCTAAACAAACTCAACAAAACACTCATCAATAACCTCTACAAATCAAAAATACAGAACCAATAGATATATGGGCAAAACTTGTTCACAAATTATAACAAAGTTAGCGGATAAAAACAATACAGATGTATACGATGATATACTTTCCCCTATTTCTAACCAGTCTGTTGTTCCATGTCCAGTTCTAACTGTTGCTTCCTGACCTGCATACAGATTAGCTGGCATCAAACTGAAATTTTGAGCATCACGAATCTTCTGGTTTCATTCAGTCTGCAGTATGTATGCTTGCAGTCAGTTTTCATCTGGTGGGATCTGTTTCCTGTAAAAACAACCTAGGAAGGTGTATTGGACCTTTATCGCTATTTTTCAGGAGACTAGGAGTTAGGTGACTCTGGTTTATAGTTTAAATTGTAATCATTTTCCTGGCCCAAGAGCCATTCTTTGCTTCTATATCTTCACATTTCCTAATCAATAACCCTTGAGCCAGACTTTTAAGACTCAGGGGAGACCTGGGAGACTAAAGCCAGAGCTTTTTATTTCAGACGACAGGGTCATGGGGGCTGGTTTGCAGATTCACAAGCAATTTGAAAGCTAGTGGTATCTACTCAAGCATAAAATTTTAAAACCCTTGACACCCAGCAATTTCATCACCATGTCTATACCCATAAGAAGTGTATACATATGTGCACCAAATGACATATACACACATATTCAAAGCAGTAATCATTTTAACAGCTACAAACTTGAAACTACTGAAATGCCTACAAAAAGTGGAATGAATAAGAAATAAATTGTGGCATATTCATACAATGGATCATTACACAGCCTTAAAGATGGATGAACTTCTGCACAGAATAGAATGGATGAATCTCACAAATATAATGTTGCAAGAATTAAGCCAGACACCAAAAGGTACATATTATAGGATGCTATTGACATTCATATAAAGTTCAGAAGACTAATTTCTTATATTAGAAATCTGAATAATGGTTATTTTTGGGCATAGCATACTTGAGTAACAGCAAGAGCAAGGCTTTGGGGGACATTCAAGCTGGTTTTAGAAAAGGCAGAAAAACCAGAGATCAAATTGCCAACATCCACTGGATCATGGAAAAAGCAAGAGAGTTCCAGAAAAACATCTATTTCTGCTTTATTGACTATGCCAAAGCCTTTGACTGTGTGGATCACAATAAACTGTGGAAAATTCTGAAAGAGATGGGAATACCAGACCACCTGACCTGCCTCTTGAGAAATCTGTATGCAGATCAGGAAGCAACAGTTAGAATTGAACATGGAACAACAGACTGGTTCCAAATAGGAAAAGGAGTACGTCAAAACTGTATATTGTCACCCTGCTTATTTAACTTCTATGCAGAGTACATCATGAGAAACGCTGGACTGGAAGAAACACAAGCTGGAATCAAGATTGCCGGGAGAAATATCAATAACCTCAGATATGCTGATGACACCACCCTTATGGCAGAAAGTGAGGAGGAGCTAAAAAGCCTCTTGATGAAAGTGAAGGAGGAGAGCGAAAAAGTTGGCTTAAAGCTCAACATTCAGAAAACGAAGATCATGGCATCCGGTCCCATCACTTCATGGGAAATAGATGGGGAAACAGTGGAAACAGTGTCAGACTTTATTTTTTTGGGCTCCAAAATCACTGCAGATGGTGACTGCAGCCATGAAATTAAAAGACGCTTACTCCTTGGAAGAAAAGTTATGACCAACCTGGATAGTATATTCAAAAGCAGAGACATTACTTTGCCGACTAAGGTCCGCCTAGTCAAGGCTATGGTTTTTCCTGTGGTCATGTATGGATGTGAAAGTTGGACTGTGAAGAAAGCTGAGCGCCGAAGAATCGATGCTTTTGAACTGTGGTGTTGGAGAAGACTCTTGAGAGTCCCTTGGACTGCAAGGAGATCCAACCAGTCCATTCTGAAGGAGATCAACCCTGGGATTTCTTTGGAAGGAATGATGCTAAAGCTGAAACTCCAGTACTTTGGCCACCTCATGCGAAGAGTTGACTCATTGGAAAAGACTCTGATGCTGGGAGGGATTGGGGGCAGGAGGAGAAGGGGACGACCGAGGATGAGATGGCTGGATGGCATCACGGACTCGATGGACGTGAGTCTGAGTGAACTCCGGGAGATGGTGATGGACAGGGAGGCCTGGCGTGCTGCGATTCATGGGGTCGCAGAGTCGGACATGACTGAGCGACTGAACTGAACTGAATAGCCTGTTTGGTGAAAATACACTTCTAATGTTTATAATTTTCTATGCATATTTCAACTAAAATTTCAATAAAGCTATTGAAACATAGTACGTGTACTTTATGTCAAAAAACTTGTGACCTTATTTAGCTTTCATGACTATGCGAATACATTCTCTTGGTTAAGGCAGGCTATAGTACTAAAACAAACCTTACAAGAGACAAATTCTTCCTGTCAGAAGAGCCAAATATCAAAAGGCAGGAGGTTAAAATGAATTAAAATTTATCCTTTCTTGAATCAAATGAAAATGTTACAGGCCTCAGAGACTATCCTTACTTATATTCGGAATTTTTCAGTGACCTATAAGGAGCCATTTGAAATTAGTTAAGTAATATTATATTCAACCTTTTGAAATGAGAGTTTTTGCTTTTTTATGAGAAATTGGCTTTTTCATCATCAAGGAGATACACAACCTCCTCAACACAGTGATTCTCCATCAAAAACACTCCAATTTTCTTCTTTTAAATAATATGCTTACCAAGAGCCTAGCCATGGTCTGTAGACGAAAAAAAAAAAAAAAAAGGATGGCAGCAATATGTATCCACTGGGGAAAAAGAGAATAGGAATCTCAAACTATAAAACCAGGAATCTAAGCCTTTTTCATGAGAATACCCATAGTAACACAACTAAACCCATTGCCCATTCTGGTTTTGGTTTTGATGTGTTTTTACAGCGACACACGTGGGTATAGATAATAATAATAGTAATAATATTTCTTTTTATTTGGTGCTTTATGTTTGTAAAGATCTTTCATATTCACAGGCTGTACTGGAAAACCAGGGTCATTTGAATGAGATCCACCTTGGTTCCAGGTGATGAGATCCACCTTGACTGTGTAGAAGAAAAAAAAAAAAAAAAAGGATGGCAGCAATATGTATCCACTGGGGAAAAAGAGAATAGGAATCTCAAACTATAAAACCAGGAATCTAAGCCTTTTTCATGAGAATACCCATAGTAACACAACTAAACCCATTGCCCATTCTGGTTTTGGTTTTGATGTGTTTTTACAGCGACACACGTGGGTATAGATAATAATAATAGTAATAATATTTCTTTTTATTTGGTGCTTTATGTTTGTAAAGATCTTTCATATTCACAGGCTGTACTGGAAAACCAGGGTCATTTGAATGAGATCCACCTTGGTTCCAGGTGATGAGATCCACCTTGACTGTGTAGAAGTTACCTGACTTTAGACACATTTCTTGGTTGAGCTTCAGTTACCTCACAAACCCTGAAGTTTAAGTGAGGATGATGACAGGTAATTATGTCAGTCCCTGGCACACAGTATAACAGAGGGAATAATGCGAAGTCTGTGGTACATAGTAGGCATTTGATAAATGGTAGCACTTGCTATGATTGTCTCATCTGACTTTTATAACAACCTATGAAAGCAGAGGCTGTAAGTGTCTGTTTATCTACCAAAATATCTACCTCATATTAGATGTTCAGTAAGAGTGATGAATTCATAAGTGAACAAAGAAGAGAGAGTAAGGAAGGCTCCATTGTCCTAATTCCGTATGAGAAAATCAAGGATCAGGTTTATCTGCAGTCCCACTGCTACTAATTAGAAAAGTTGAGTTGCAAACCCAGTTTTTCTTACTCTAAGACCAATGTTCATTCCTCTATTCCAGCAGTGCTCGTGGCAATATTTACTTGCCTCACTCTGGATGTTGGCATTTTATCTTCATTTCGTATGTGTGATTTGTTCTAAGTTAAGGAGTGTCTGGACTCAGTTCAGGAAGAAATTCAGTAAACAAGTTTCACTCTTATGCTGATAGCATCTGATATTTTAAATATACCTTAACTATGATAAAGTGGAAGGACTGGATTTATATGGTACGTATGTTTAATGCAAAATTAAAATATCACCACAGAGAGTATTGAGCAAATAAATCCTCCCCGGGTTTTTTTCCTTCCCTTGAATCTGTTGCCTTAGAAAATTAAACATGGCCAGGTAAATGTATTTTCCAAAGGCTTTATGCTAATTTCAAAGTAGCAGGCTTAGGTCATTTAACTAAGGTTTAGAGAGAGACTCTTCAACCAGTTAACACCTGGGCCATTCACACCCTTTGCCTTTACCGGTAGAAATGTGTTCATTGTGGTCAGCATGCTGGGAAACTTCTGTACATGGCCATAGAATCATAAAGTGGCATTTTAAAAATGTCAATATGTTATCCAAAACAGTGTGTGCAGAACAGAAACAATCCAGAAGCACTGGAAAGCAAATAAGTTTTGACGAGGGAGAACTTTCAAAAGCAAGAATGAGGGCAGGTTAGAAAAAGAATATGTGGAAAATGAAGCCAGTGAGATTAAGGACAGGGCATCAGGACAGAACCCAGACTCAGGCGCCACTGCCCTTCTCCACTCACTGAGGTGGCAAGATCCTAGCCTGGGGAGCCCCATGCAGACTGCATATCCCCAGGCTGCCTCCAGGCAGGTACAGAGCTGAAGGCTTGCCCCCTTACCGTAATTGGAGTGAAAGGGGACTGAGAAGCCTAGCGGAGAAGAAAACATTTCAGCGGAGACATGAATTGCACAGTGCAGTTTCTGGAACTGTACAGTGCCCTGAAGAACACTGAACCAGGAGATGTAGGTTCCACAGAGGGCTTCAGACAGAGGACTTGGTGACACTTACAGAACTTCACATGGATTTGCCATTATTAGCAATAATACTGTTCATACCTTTTGTTCACAATTACATTTTAAATGATTTACATTATTTAAATTACATTTTAAATGATTATGGCTAATATATAAGAAATCCATTGATTTCGTTATACTTCTGTTTAGTACTGCATAACCAATCTTAAGTGTTTCTTCTCAGTGCTCTTAGGGTATATCCAAACTCCCTAACACCGTTTCAAACCTTTTACAGGCAGACTTCAAAGGTTTTGCAGCTTCAGTTCCAGACCACCTCAACAAAGCAAATAACACAGTTAAGCGAGTCACAAGAATTTGGGGGTTTCCCAATGCATATGAAAGTTATGTTTACACTCTAGTATAGTCTATTAAGTGTGCAGGGCTGCAGTCCATGGGGTTGCTGAGAGTCGGACACGACTAAGTGACTTCACTTTCACTTTTGCCTTTGATGCACTGGAGAAGGAAATGGCAACCACTCCAGTGTTCTTGCCTGGAGAATCCCAGGGACGGGGGAGCCTGCTGGGCTGTCATCTATGGGGTCACACAGAGTCAGACACGACTGAAGCAACTTAGCAGCAGCAGCAACAGTATTATGTCTAAAAGAACAATTATCTATCTTCATTTAAAAATGTTGTATTGCTAAAAATGCTAACCATCAATATGCCACAAACCTTCACTTTGTAAAAACAAAACAAAACAGTATTTGCAGAGCACAGTAAAATAAGGAATACCTGTATTCTTTCGCCAGACAGAAGTGTTTTCATGTCTTCAGATGGAGCATGTTCTTTCTTGCTTTCAGCTCTTTGCACATGCACTTTCATATGCTTAGAACACTGCTACCTCTATCTTTTCTCCTAATTCTCAATAATGCTTTAGATTTTATGCTGAATGCCATTTCTTCTGGAACATCGTTCTTATGTCCTCAGCCACCACTAGCACCACAGATGAAACCCAAGTGAATGCCTCTATTGCATGTTTGCATGGCAACCAAGTGTTAGCATAGAGGTCTTATCATAGGACTTTTCATGCTTTATTGAAATTTTTTTTTCCCCTGTTTCTCTCTGTATAGACTATTAGGTTCTTTATGTATAGAAGACATGTCATTTTTATGCTTTGTGCCAAGAACCTGGCATGTGGTTCCCTAGGATTAGCTAAAAATTGTATTGAAGGGATGAATAAATGGATAAATGAGTGAATGAGCTAAACCTTAATTTCTCAATATGACTTACAAGGAGCTGAATCCTGCCTACCTATGTCACCTCTTACCTTGTCACTTAATACAGAACCATCTACCCACCAGCCATTTTGAATTTATTTCAGATCCTTAAAAAGTATCATGCTTTTCCTGTCCATAGGAATCCATGCATGCTATTCTTTTGCCTGGAATGCTCTCTCCAACTACCCTTCTCCTGAACAACTCCTACTCATCCTCGAAGGCTCAATTTAGTTGTTTTTTCCCCTAATCTTTCCCCTGTACTCCTTTGCACCCCACCTAAGTTAGGTACTCATCTAATGTACTGCCCCAGGACCCTTACTTCCTCTATAATGACAATTCAAATTTTTCTGGAGCTTTTTGGTCAATAATTAATATTTTCTTCTAATCTCTTAAGTTGTCAGGGTCATGGACAACATCCAGCACAATGTATCTTTTCATCCTGGCACATAATGGTCATGTAATAGATGTCAAAGACAAGAACAAACTAAATAGTTAGATCATCTTTAAAAATATAAACAAAATATGCTGCATTGTTCAGGCATTGCCTTGCTATCTCTTCCCACTAGGGAGCTAATCAATCTGCAAGGAAAATGTGGATGTTCTGATACTGTCTGGATCCTTTTTCTTTCATCATTTTGAAAAGATCATCCACAGATCTTCTGCATCCTATCCTATCGAAAATTGGAACTGCTGTTTTCTTTCATCTCCGTTTTTATTTCCATGAAAAGGACTTCTCAACCCCTCTGTTAGCAATTGCTCAAGGTTTATATTTGAAGTGTCAAGTCTTTAATAACTGTATCTCTGTAGCTTTTGCACATCTTATTCCTATCTGCTATTGTTGAGACCCACACAAGTGCTAAAACATGAGAACTCCTCTCCTCTCTCTCTTCAGGATGACTGTTGCCTTTTTAACTACACGTGGATTTTGCCATTTTCATTGAGCCACATCTCTCTGTTGAGTCTATCTGGTCTGTGTCTTAGAGGAATGAATACCCTTGCCAGTCAGTAGATCCTTCAGTTCCCACAATACTGGAATAAAGAGAGCATTATATAAACTGAGCATAACACTTGGTGTCTCACAGCATCATAAGCATCATACCTTGGCTACCGCCACCTGGGCTTAAACTATTTAATTATTTCATGCCCACCATGGTTGGGTTCTGTTGCACCTTTACAAAATAATGAGTGAGGAAGGAGTAATCAGTGCAAATCAGCCACCATTCTGGAGATGCTATCCAAGATGCAAGATGATGAAAGGATGGCTACCTCACCTCTGGTGCCAAAAATAATGTATATTTTTGTGCATCAAACAACATCTACACTGATTCCCAGTACCTCAGTCATTTGTTCCTATACATTCTTAAATAAAATCACCATCTTTGTCTCACTCTACTCTGAATCATAGCAAACCATATTTCCTAGACTCCTTGGGATAATGTCAGGGACTAAGTCTTCTCTGTGACTCCAGAAAAGCTAGGTGCTACTATTTTTTTTTAGATAATTCTTTTTTATGAATTTTCATAAAAGTCTTTTTAGAATTTTCTTTTTTATGCTGTGGTTACATCACCCACCAGACGGCCCAGCTTCTGGATTCTGACAACCCCAACTTCCTTTGTTATTCTAGCTCTAGGGACAGTGGTGAATGCCTGTTCTTACTGTCATCTGGGATACTGTATCACACACTATGGGACTTTTGGACCTCTCCATCACCTGAGAAAGCAATTTCAAATATTAAATTTTCTCTGTTGAAACACCTAGAGAGAATGACTTTTCCCTGATGGGAACCTAACTGACACATCCACAAAATATCCAAAATGTCCAACCAATAAATATTTTAGAGTATATAATATCTTAAACATCTTAAGTCTTTGATGTAAAGTAACTATAAACCATGCTGCTAATGCTGCTATGTTGCTTCAGTCGTGTCCGACTCTGTGCGACCTCATAGATGGCAGCCCACCAGGCTCCCTGTCCCTGGGATTCTCCAGGCAAGAACACTGGAGTGGGTCTCCATTTCCTTCTCCAATGTATGAAAGGGAAAAGGGAAAGTGAAGTCGCTCAGTCGTGTCCAACTCTTAGCAACCTCATGGACTGCAGCCTGCCAGGCTCCTCCATCCATGGGATTTTCCAGGCAGGAGTACTATAAACCATGAATAATGTTTATCTTCTACCTCCTCCTAACATGAAGTATTTATTTGGAGTTTCATTTCTGTACATTTTTTTCAGTTAAAAATGTGACAGAAAAGTAGTTCTAGTTCATTTTTTAAATTCCATTAAAAACTTGAAAGCTTAAAGTGGAAGTCACAGGATTAATGGGAAGAAGAGTGTGAGGGTAAACTGGAAAGTCCAGACTTAAGACTGTAACTTCTTATATCAGAGACACTAAAACATTGTTTCAAGTAGAGAGTAATTAGACATTGTCCAAATGGTCCTGAACAATTTTTTAATACCTTGGAGTCAGCCTAGTAGTGAAAAAATGTTTTTCCCCTAAAGTCTTTTCTGAAATCTAAGAATCCATATGATTTAAAGAAAATGCTGTATATCTCAAACTTTTAAGTTAAAATTTTAATCTCAATATATATAAATATTGAATCACTATGTTATACATCTGCTAATATAATGCTGTGTGTCAACTATACACCAATTAAAAAAAAGTAATCTTTTTTTGTAGAGAATCTGATGTTTTAAGTTCCTTAACAAATTTTAAAGCATCATTATTTAAAGGAAAATGACATTTCTTCGTACTAAGAACACAAAGAAAACTGCTGATAACATAAAACCAACAGCCCCATTGCTTATAGTCCAAGGGGCCCAGAACACTAAAATTAGTAAAACATTGTTCTTAAAAACTTCAGCAATGCCATCACTCTTTTTTTCTCACATCATACACAAACACTCAAGAGTCACCAAAAATGGAGTCATCTTGAACCTCTTACTAGAGGAGTATTTTTAGAAGCTTCCTCAAACACTGTCATGTTAATGCACAGGAATTCACAAGGCACAGAAACATTGGAAATATTCACTCACTCTCAAACTTTCTCTCTCAGTCTTCCCAGACTCACTTCCCCAGGGGCTTTCTGGGCTATGAGACTAAGTGGCCACACCCTTCTTGGAGACTTCCTCTCTGAAGGTCCCCCACTAGCCCTCTGACAGTAAAGGGAATCCTAAGGATAGAAATGAAGGAATCAGGGGCCATGAGGATGAAGTGGAAGGAAGACATACCAGGTTCCTTAGTCCTCTGTTCTTCAGTTCTTTCTAGAACAGCCTGGACAAGAGAGATGAAAAATATCATTCTAAAAGGAAGACTACTCTTGGCTTACCCACTCTGGAAGCAAGTTCTTGTCTGCACTTGAGTCTACAAACTTCATATATTACTATTTACCTTGCAAATGATCAGGAAGTGTTTCTTTTAATTACCAAACCAATATGGTTTATTAAAAATAGAAATCTACATTGTATAGAAATTCCCTTCATTATATCCCAGAAAGATAACAATCCAGCCTTGTTTTAAGTGCCTCCAGTGATGTGGAGGTGATGGAATTCCAGTTGAGCTATTTCAGATCCTGAAAGATGATGCTGTGAAAATGCTGCACTCAATATGCCAGCAAATGTGGAAACTCAGCAGTGGCCACAGGACTGGGATAGGTCAGTTTGCATTCCAATCCTAAAGAAAGGCAATGCCAAAGAATGTTCAAACTACTGTAGAATTGCACTCAACTCACAAGCTAGCAAAGTAATGCATAAACTCTCCAAGCCAGGCTTAAACAGTACATAAATCATGAACCTTCAAATGTTCAAGGTAGATTTAGAAAAGGCAAAGGAACCAGAGATCACATTGCCGACATCTGCTGGATCATCAAAAAAGCAAGAGTTCCAGAAAAACATCCACTTCTGTTTTATTGACTACACCAAAACCTTTGACTGTGTGGATCACAACAAACTGTGCAAAATTCTTAAAGAGATGGGAATACCAGACCATCTGACATGCCTCCTGAGAAATCTGTATGCAGGTCAAGAAGCAACAGTTAGAACTAGACATGGAACAACAGACTGGTTCCAAATTGGGAAAGGAGTACGTCAAGGCTGTATATTGTCACCCTGCTTATTTAACTTATATGCAGAGTACATCATGAGAAATGCTGGGCTGGATGAAGCACAAGCTGGAATCAAGACTTCCAGGAGAAATATCAATAACCTCAGATATGCAGATGACACCACCCTTATGGCAAAAGCGAAGAAGAACTAAAGAGCCTCTTGATGAAAGTGAAAGAGTAGAGTGAAAAAGTTGGCTTAAAACTCAACATTCAGAAAACTAAGATCATGGCATCCAGTCCCATCACGTCATACCAAATAGATGGGGAAACAATGCAAACAGTGACAGACTTTATTTTGAGGGGCTTCAAAATCACTGCAGATGGTGACTGCAGCCATGAAATTAAAGACGCTTACTCCTTGGAAGGAAAGCTATGACCAACAGCGATAGCATACCGAAAAGCAGAGATATTACTTTGTCAACAAAGGCCCATCTAGTCAAAGCTAAGGTTTCCCAGTAGTCATGTACAGATGTAAGAGTTGCACTATAAAGAAAGCTGAGTGCCAAAGAACTGATGCTTTTTAAGTGTGATGTTGGAGAAGACTCTTGAGAGTCCCTTGGACTTGCAGGAGATCCAGTCAGTCTGTCCTAAAGGAGACCAGTTCTGAATGTTCATTGGAAGGACTGATGTTGAAGCTGAAACTCCAATAATTTGGCCACCTGATGTGAAGAACTGACTAATTTGAAAAGACTCTGATGCTGGAAAAGATTGAAGGTGGGAGGAGAAGGGAACAATAGAGGATGAAATGGTTGTATGGCATCACTGACTCGATGGACATGAGTTTGAGTGGGCTGCGGGAGTTGGTGATGGACAGGGAGGCCTGGTATGCTGCAGTCCATGGGGTTGCAAAAAGTCAGACATGACTGAGTGACTGAACTGAATGATGTGAAGCTCACTGACTCCCAAAACAGCCCAATTCCTGGTAAGACTGAGTTAATATATGAAAGCACATTCTTAGGCTGAATTGAATTTTCTACTTATTTTTAAATAGCTGCCATTTATACAATCATCATGATGTACCAGTGATCAGTTCTTCATACAAGACTTCTAACTAAATGTCAAAAAAAAACCCCTACAAGGCAGATGTTATCCCACTTTCAAGTTGAGGAAAATAAAGCTCAGAAAATTTAAGTGACCTGCCTAAGATCACAGTAACACTAGCATTTGCACTCCATGTGGTTTGCCCCAATATGCCATACTGCTTTCCGCAACAAAGCATTAAATCATTGGAAATCAAACAATAACTATTAAATAAAGTATCATCCTTTAAAATGGCAAATCTTTGGGGCATTTACATATGGCCTTTCTCCAAACAGCTGGAACAGCTGCTGTTAGGCAACAGAACAATGATATATTTTCTTTTCTCCCAGTTTGGAAGAAATAGACAAGTGCCTGGATATTAAAATCTGCCCAAATGAAAAAATACATGAATATGAACGAATCCACCATGTATCTTCCTTCTCATCTGTATATAAAGATGCACGCACACACACACGTACCTATATACACAGGAATCAGGAAAACCTGATTTGTCATCCTTACATAAATGATTGAGGTTTCTGCCACCCACTTCCCATGGGAAGGAGCCACAGTAAACTCCAATGGTGTTGGTAGGTTGGAGAAGATGGAGAATAGGGGAAAGCGAGAGAAAAGAGCTGCAAGTGTGAGGCTCATATACCAGTGCATGCGTGTTAAGTGGTTGCAGTCGTGTCAGCCTCTGTGCAACCCTACGGACTGTAGCCCACTAGGCTCCTCTGTCCATGGGTTTCTCCAGGCAAGAATACTAGAGTGAGTTACCAAGCCCTCCTCCAGAGGATATTCCCAACCCAGGGATCAAACCCGAGTCTCTCTCAGGTCTCCTGTATTGGCAGGCAGGTCCTTTACCACTACCACCACCCGGGAAGCCCCTATATACCAACACTACTGCCAAATGAGTAGCAGTATCCAAAAAACCAAGAGTGCCCCACCCCACCGAGCCACAAGGCCTGGGGGAGAATGTATGGCTGAGTAAGGCCATATCCTTGCCCCTAAAGTTATGAGCTAGTGGGCAACACCAATAAATAGCTCCACTCGCAGTGAGCCCACTACAGTTCCTATCTGTAATCTCTGTTGACTACAGTAGAGAGGTCAGAAGCAAGGAGATTGAATGTGACCAATGGTCTACCAGTGGGGCTGTCAGATCCTCCATGGAGGACCAAAGCTAATCCTATGCTGCTAAAAAGCTGTGGTTCCTATGCCAGATCCTTTTTGTACACTGATACTAAATGTGGTTAATGAGTCTGAATTAATAAAACCACCAAGTGGGTGATTTCTATTCTATATGACTATTATTTTCATATGTTATTATTATTGGCAAAATCATGAAACATATCACAGTCTTTCTCAGTCTTCAAGCCTATGTAACTTCCAGAAGTTCAGCATCCCCCTGAAACCCACAGCATAAAGCTCAACGACTTGCTATCACAATGCCGAGTCTAGAATGGCCAAATGTCTCTCCTTGCCTGGGACTGAGGGGTTTCCCAAGATGTGGGATCTTTGGTTCTGAAACTGGCATGGTCTTCAGTGAAGCCAAACTGCTGGTCAACCTATCCAGGCCATCTCTTGATTTAGCAGCAGACTCCTTCCGTGTGCACTGATCCATACCTCGCACTCAATAGGTTTATGAAAGAGGACCAGGGAACCCACTCAGGTACACTAAGAAATAAACCAACTGATCAAATAAGGGGGAAATGGAAGAGGAGAGTAATATCGGTGCCAGGGGACACATCAGAGGGAACATTTACTGCCAGCGCCTCCCACACACAGAAGAGAGAGCCCTGTCATGGGACCTGATTGATGTGGTGACATTCCCTTAGCTTCAATATACAGCAGCAATACATTTTTACAAAGCTGCAACCTTCTCCTCTAAAAGGAAAATACAATAATAAATTACTGAAAACGTTAAGCATATATATCATTCTAGAGCTCTGTTTTGTGTCCAGAGAATACTGCAAAAGCAAATTAAATAACTGTCAAAAATGAGTATATATATGTATATATGAATATACATATGAATATAGATATATATATTCTTCATTCCTTCAGCAAAATGTCTACCGGGGGCCTCCTACACACCAGGCTCTGCGTGTGGCTCTGGGGACCCACAGAGATGCAAAGGACTCTGTTCTTTTCTGTTAGGCTTCTTATTTAAATCCTCCACTGTGTTCATAATATCCACTTCCTAGTTTGGGGCTATTCTAGCCTATATAGACTTGTTCTCTAGGGCTTGGGCCTTGCACAGAAAACATTCAGTAATTCAATTGCCTCATTTACCACTGTTCCCTTAAGAAGAAACCATAGCAGATGAATTTTTAATATGTTCAGTTTATATTTTCTTCCTTGGGAGCCTATTTCTGTCCACCAAAATAGCGTAGCATCAGGTAGTATAGACGCATCAAAGACAAATGAAGGTGGAAACCCCAACAGGAGGAAAATTATTGTTTTAGCCATTACCAACTGCTTCTGGTCTTGAATCAGGACTGAAACCATTTCCTCCGCTCCCAATTCATTGTCATTACCTTGGTTCTACAGTCTTATGGCTCTATCCTGTGCCGGGAGTAGCAACCATCCTCTCAAAATTCAGACCAGAAAACACAAGAGGAGACCCAACCCTGCTGATCAGAATAACACCTTCCTATCTGTTATCTGACATCACCCTCTTTTCTGCTAAACTCAGACACCACTCCATTGTTTTAGCTGATGATGCCTGACAGGGGAGATGACTGATTCAAGTGACAGACAGGGTTTCAATAGAGAGAGAAGCCTGTTTAAGCTCCGGCCTGTCTGCTCCAGTAAATCTCCAGTTTTATCAGCTGGGAGCAACTGGCTCATTTCGCCTAGATCAGTGGCAGTCCATCTTTTTACAGCCCCTTGTCAGGGACAGACTTCAGGTGCCTTGGCATGCCAGGTCTGATATGAGTCAAACTCAGTGTGAACAAGGATTAACCTATACGATTGTCTGAGACTCCCTTTAAGTGTATTCCAAGCAGAGACTGGAGAAAACTATAAACTCGATTAAGCAAGGTAAACTTTTCTGCGTTCCTGGGCAGTGTGCATTTCATTTGCATTCCTTCAGCAGTGTGAATAAACAGAACCATTGACCTGGGCATCTTGAGCACCTGCAGCCTGCACGGTGCAGTGTGAGAAGGAATATTTGAATGACGTCCTGGCAAAACTGGACAGCCTGTCAGAAACATGAAAATGGCTTTTGAAATCTGCATGTCTGTGTGACGGTATAAAATATTCATACCTCAGATTAAAATATTTTATTGAATTAATATTGATTTATGATTAATTTTTAAATAGATTCATATTTCATGAGGCACTCACAATGAACCTACCAATTGGGCCTCAGCAAGTGAAACCAATTACACAAATCGTTAAGGAGGTAACCAAGAAAGCAACTCTCAATGCCTGGGAAGAGACAAAAAGAGGGAGAAAATCTGCCTTTAGGATAAAATATACAGAGAGGTATATAGTGACCAAAAAAAAAAAAACCTCCCCACCCTGCTTGCTCTGATAGACGTTTTTCTTTTTCATGTATGCCAGTGGGGTATCCCCCTACCAATTTTTTAAGAAAAATATCTATGTTTGGCCTCATGTTTGAAAACCTCACTGCAGTGACTATTTTTTTTTAAACTGTAATTAATTCTCTTCTTCCAAAAAAGAATTGTAATAATGATAGCTACCAAAAAGTGAAGGTTCCTTAAGAGTTCCTCTCTGCTGGTATTGGGTAAAGGCCTTTCAGAAAAGTGCTGACAGCTGAAAACAAAAGGCATTGATTGCTCTGCCCAGTTAGGATCTTCAGACACAAGGCAGTAGCAGGTAAGACGAGGGCTCCCCAGTGCTTTCGAACATGTTCTCTTTCAATCTGAGTCCAGAAAATTAACTTTTCACCCCTCTGCTCTGCTGTTATGCTTTCCATAATCATACCTGTACATTTCATGTCTGAAAACTAGCCTATCATTTCATTGAGGTCCCTTTTGGAAAGAAACCGTCTTCTAATTTATACAAGATATTTTTATAGCCTAAGCAACAGACTCACTTCATCTTTATTCATTCTTCTTTTCTTTTTATATCTCATTCATGTTTTCATTTTCTTATTTAAACATGCTAAATTGGGCCACCTTTGCTCAGTTTATTACAGTCAGTCCTTTTTTGCATAAAATGCCAGTATGTAAAGTTATAGGACAAAATAAGGATATTCTTTACTTTGTGATGAAGAGTTTTAATGTGAGCAAGAAGGTTTCAAAAACCATGGGAAATCTGTAGGAGATGCTAGACTGGGTAGCACAGCCACATGGGGCTGAGATGATGCCCAGGGTCTCCTAATTAGATAAAGCCATTGTTTAGATTCAGACAATGCCTGTTTACAGTTCAATAAACAACTTGTCACAGTTGCTTGCTCAAAGCAGACCTAGATGTCAATGCAAACAGTTAGTACAGAGGTAGTGAAATAAATTGGTCTCCTGAGTAAATAAATTGAGCAGCAATGTGAAACTGCCTCATCAGTACAGAAGAAGATAATCATTTATAAAGGTTTAAAATGGCGTTTCATAAGTATTGACATTTAGAGAAATGTCTTTCCCCATCTAAATGCCTACCCCCACCTTTTCCTATTTTCACCAGCCACTAAAAAGAAAAATAAAACAAAAAGAGAGAATAAAGTATGTCTGGGGTCATTTCACCAAAGTTTCATAATGTGTCCTATATAAAATTTAACAGATGTCTTAAAAATACTTGTCCTTGAAAGTAAATTATGGATATGTATGGCATCTGCCTTCAAGGATTTGCCATTCTCTCATCATAGGGACAGGGGAGCCTGGTAGGCTGCCATCTATGGGGTCGCACAGAGTCGGACACGACTGAAGTGACTTAGCAGCAGCAGTAGCAGCATAGAATGGAACCAGACCAAAAGATAAGACAATGTAAAGGTCATGTGTTCAAACATCTAGATTTTGTTTTTGCTGTTGTTTCTTGTTGATGAATGACTGAATGACAAAGGGAAAACCAAAAAAAAGGAAAAAGAAAGAACAGAGTTGAGGGGTACATCTAGAAGTCCCCATAAAAGTGACTTCTTTTATGGGGATAAGGACCATATATAGTAGCACTCCCTTTCTCAAAGATCAGTTCAAACATCTAGATTTTGTTTTTGCTGTTGTTTCTTGTTGATGAATGACTGAATGACAAAGGGAAAACCAAAAAAAAGGAAAAAGAAAGAACAGAGTTGAGGGGTACATCTAGAAGTCCCCATAAAAGTGACTTCTTTTATGGGGATAAGGACCATATATAGTAGCACTCCCTTTCTCAAAGATCTTTGAAAGAAAGTGTCCGTAGCAGAAGATGTGATTAAACAACCGAATGCAAGGTTTTTTGAAATAAATTTCTCTGCATGCACATTGAGAAACCACAGAAACCCTGTCAGAAACCCCATGCATGTGTAAACATCAGAAAGCAGAGCAGCACATTCCACTTCTTTAGGTGTTGTAAGAAAAGAAGGCATTGACATTTGCTCACCACCATATAAGCTCCAACTCTAACAGACAATGTATGCCAGCTCACTGTAGAGCCAGAAGAAATATTCCAGAGACATTCAATCAATGTTATCTGAGAGGGCAGGGAGAAGGTGGGAAAATAAAAGTTCTATATATTTAAAAGAGGGTAGAAGTCTTATTCACACTACTTTCTTTCATTCTTTCCTCCTCTCTTTCTTTTTAACCTGACCTTTAAGTATCACCCCCACAGATTCTAAGTAAAAGAGCTCTTACCCTAAAAAAAAAAATCTTCCTTGGTGGCTCAGACGGTAAAGAATCTGCCTGTAATGCAGGAGACCTGGGTGTGACCCCTGCATCAGGAAGATGCCCTGGAGAAGGTGATGGCAACCAACTCCAGTATTCTTGCATGGAGAATTCCATAGGCAGCAAGACACGGAGGGCTACAGTCCATGGGGTCGCAAAGAGTTGAACATGACTGAGTGACCAACACTTTCACTTTACCCCCAAAATGGTAGAGGGGGCATCTCCTATTAGATTAGTTTTAACCATCATATCACTCCTAAGAATTCACTTTACCTGCCCATTATTGAAAACATACTGAATTCTGCCTCAATGAATCTATTTCCCCTAAACATGCAATTTAAAAAAAAAAAATCACACTTGAAATCTGTAGCAACAGAAGGCTTTTTTTTTCTTTTTTTGAACGAAGAAAATAAAACTAGAGTGCAGTCAATACTATTATAAACCCCAATGATCCTTTCCTGAGATGAATATTTAATATCTGCCCTTGTAATTCACAATCACCGTATTCCTAGCTCTTTACAACCACACCTGCATTTTCAGTTGGAGTTCACCAACTGACTATGAGATTTCTTTCACTGGCATTTATGTTGTGGTCACAGACCTGAGAGCACATAATGCCAGGATTACTGCTGACCTGCCCTTCGTGGAAATCTGAGCTCAGTGGTGTCTTTATAAAATGTTAGCTTTCAACACTACTTTAGACAAAATTGGCAGTGGATGTAGTTTTTCACCTCTATTCCCAGCTTCCATGTTCTGAGACAAAATCTCATTTACTCCACACTTCTCTAGAGGGCCCAGTGCTCTGTCTCCTCCCCTTTCAAAGCCTCTTCTTGGGAACACTCAGCAGTGCAGAGAGAAAAGAGAAGGAATTGGGATAAGAAAACCCAGGTTCAAGCGCCATCTCTTCATGGCTGTGTAACAAGTTCAAGCCACTTTACCTCTTCAGCTTGCATTCTTCATGTAGGAAATAGGGATAATAAAATCATTTGCTTTCCATAGAGGAGAAGTTACAACTACAAATAATAATAATAATAACCTAGATTAAAGAGCTTTGAAACTTAAAGGGCCAATCGGGTGCTGCTTCCATAAAGGATTATTCATTCACTCAATTTAACTGAATATTTACTGCTTGATGCTGGATACAGTGAGGAAAATGATAATGTCTCTGTCCTTAGAGACAGACTAATAGAGAGTGTCATGGAAAAAATAGTGTTAATAGTATTTGATTAGAACTGAAATAGAGGTATTGATCGAGTGCTATGGGGCCAAAGATATATTTTGGAGGCAAATCATAGAAATTTTGTTATTACCATATATACAAGTAACTTTATATACATTATATATATTATATGTAAAATAGGGAAATGTTAAGGCTCAGCTCTTAGCAAGGGAGAATAGATTTTAAAAGCATTAAACCCAATTCTAACACTTCCACTTTAAGTCTTAACCAGCAATGAGGGAAGTGGGAAAGGATCACCTGGACCCAGTCAGCTCATATCCAGTGCCTCCAAGTCACATGGAAATCATCACTTCAGTTAAGGCACACTCTCCCTGCTTTTAACTGTGGAACTGAATGGTTAGAACCTTCTTAAGTCATTTTACACCATTCTCCTTCAGCTACATTTTTGGGATCTTGATGCAAATATGTTAACTGAAAAAAAAAACACTTCAGATGATGAAACTATTTATGACTTAGGGGTTGGGGAGTTCTGCAGGGACCTTCCCATGCTGGTAATCCCCAAACTCATCTCAGCTACAAACCTCTTCACAGTGAGCCTACCAGTTCCTACTGGTGGATACTATGGATGGGTCTCTAGCCAGACCACACAGTCAGCTCCAAAACCAGACTCGTCTCCAAGGTTAAGAAACTGCTCTCGTCCTGAGTTTCTTACCTCTGAGAAGATACCACCATTTACTCCATTACTCAAGCAAGAAAGCAAGAACTTCCTCACTCTGCCCTTTATCTTATCTCCCTTGGTCTCCCAGCTCCCCTAAGCCTTGTCAATTCCATGGCCTTACCATTTTTTATACCTATACTCTTTTCTCCTTCCTTCTTTGATTGCCAGAGTTCAGCCTGCATCATTTTTTATATCAAATCAGAAATACCCCCTAACTAACTCCCTGTCTCTAATCTCACTTCCTACAATTCATTCTCCAAATGCTCCCAAAATGACAGTGACCTTTAAAAGCCAAGAAAGATCATGTAGCCCTCCTTCTTCAAATCCTTGAAAGGCTCTCCACAGCTTACAGAACACAAAGCAAAATTCTTAAACTTACATAGAAGACCCTAAATTATCTATGCTTGTCTTGACTTCAAAGTTTTTTATAACTCCTTGACTCTCCGATGTGCTTTCATAACACTTTGCCTCTGCTCTTACTGAATCGTTCTGCCTGCAAAGCCTGCCTTCCACCCCCAACCCCCTGCCCTAACAAACACCTACTCATTTGCCAAGGCTCACTCTAGACAATCCCTTCTCTAGGAGTCTGTATTTATCTTACCAGAGCTCCGAGGTAGAATAAACCACCTCTTCCTTCGTGCCCTCCCCTTGCACCTTGCCCACATATCTAAAACATGTCTCCCTTCTCCTGGAGAGAAAGTTCTCCAATGACAAGGTCCATGCCAATTTACTTTGCTTACCTAGAACCTAGTACAGTATCCAGCATACATTTGGCACTCAATCAATGCTGAATGAAAATAATGAATGAAATATGCAACCCATTCCAGGAAAAGAAGCTTCATGTATCACATATGCTTGAAAAGTGGCTGGTAAATAATAAACACTTAATAAAAATTCTTGAATGAATGATCAAGAAAATGAATGAATCATTTTTAACTTTGTCAGTAAACTGACAATCAAGTCACTGTTTTCTACATAATCGTTCTCCATATATATTTTTCTGTAATGTAACAATGCCCACAGCAGGCTAAGGTAGTGTGCATTGTGCCTCTATTAAATGCTGACACTGATTGGAGAAGGCCTTGCAAGCTAATTGTGTCATTACTGAAAGCTCCTTGAGGGCTTGCTTCTTAGTGTCAACCTGCTCAAATATATTCCTAAGAACTCAACACTAAAAATTCCTTTGTTTCTCCACTCGACTGCTGAACAACTTAACCAAAGCAGGGAAAATTCTGCTAACCCAAGAGAAAACATAAACACATATTCTATTCCTAGTAGATATAATAGTCATCTGAGTTAAATTCACCCATTCCAGTCCATTTTGGAATTCACTGATTCCTAGAATGTCGACGTTCACCCTTGCCATCTCTTGTTTCACCACTTCCAATTTGCCTTGATTCATGGACCCGACATTCCAGGTTCCTATGCAATATTGCTCTTTACAGCAAGCTTCTGATCACCAGTCACATCCACAGCTGGGTATTGCCAAGCCCTTCTCCAGTGGACCACATTCTGCATCTCCCCAAACCATAGATCAAANTGCCATCTCTTGTTTCACCACTTCCAATTTGCCTTGATTCATGGACCCGACATTCCAGGTTCCTATGCAATATTGCTCTTTACAGCAAGCTTCTAATCACCAGTCACATCCACAGCTGGGTATTGCCAAGCCCTTCTCCAGTGGACCACATTCTGCATCTCCCCAAACCATAGATCAAACCTGTGGTTCCTAAGTCTGCTGCATTGGCAGGTGGGTTCTTTACTCACTGCACCCCCTGGGAGGCCCCATAATGGTGAGGTAGCAGCCTCTTAAATTTCCTCTGCCAACTAGGGTAGTAAGCCCCAACTGATCCCTGATGGAATTACAGAGATTACTGCCTTCATCAGAAATTTAAGGTGAAAAGATAATTCTTCTTATAATATTCCAATGTAATTAATTCTCTTTTTACCTTATGTAAGAGACAGATGGATCATGGGTAAAGTTATTGATAATTCTGATTTCAGCAGCTACTCCTCATAATAGCATCTTTAAAGAGGAAAATCAGTGCAACTTCTAGATCCTGGTATATAACTATTAACCCAGCAAATGCCTTTTATCTATACCAAATTGCAAGTCCTACCATAGCCAACCTTTTCTCACCTAGCAGGGACAGACATGCACTTCAACTTCTTGTTCCATTCATCCATTGTCTGATATAACCTAGCTCACAGAGAACGTGATTATCCTGACATTTCACAGAACAGCCTATAAACTACAAGTTTATTGGGCCTTATGAACAGGAACTGATGGGAGCTTTAAATACATTAAGTAACGTGTATTCCAGAGAGTGGGAAATAAAACCCACAAATTTTCAGAAACCTGAAATTTCAGCGAGTCTTTGATATTCAGTCTGCCTGTTGATACCATTGATCATAGCCAATCCATCAAGCAGAAGGTCTGAAACAGAAGATCCCAGATGATTTCAACTATTCAAGGCTTCACCTCTTTACAGTCTATGTATCATAAATCTTCAGATGTGGGGTATCCTCAATATACAGTAACCACTTTCTTCCATATCTCAAATATTTGCTGTCATATGGTAGCTCAACAGCCTTAATTGAGCATGATTTGCCCTTGTGTTGCAATTATGGGATTAAGGAAGGTGAATTGAACAGTAGGTTACGGGGAGGGACTTTGCAGCATCCATGGGAGTCAGTAGTACAGATAGTGATGTCCTGATGTTGATGTTTAATCACTTGAAGGTGAAGGTGAAGTCGCTAAGTTGTGTCCAACTCTTTGTGACTCCATGGACTGTAGCCTGCCAGCCTCCTCCATCCATAGGGTTTTCCAGGCAAGCATACTGGAGTGGGTTGCCATTTCCTTCCCCAGGGGATCTTCCTGACCCAGGGATCAAACCCAGGTCTCCTGCATTGCAGGCAGACTCTTTACCATCTGCTGCTGCTACTGCTAAGTCACTTCAGTCGTGTCTGACTCTGTGTGACCCCATAGATGGCAGCCCACCAGGCTCCCCCGTCCCTGGGATTCTCCAGGCAAGAACACTGGAGTGGGTTGCCATCTCCTTCTCCAATGCATGAAAGAGAAAAGTGAAAGTGAAGTCGCTCAGTC
>SJYX01023515.1:29817-49972 GCA_006410675.1 Oreotragus oreotragus | reverse complement strand
GTTTTCCAGGCAAGCATACTGGAGTGGGTTGCCATTTCCTTCCCCAGGGGATCTTCCTGACCCAGGGATCAAACCCAGGTCTCCTGCATTGCAGGCAGACTCTTTACCATCTGCTGCTGCTACTGCTAAGTCACTTCAGTCGTGTCTGACTCTGTGTGACCCCATAGATGGCAGCCCACCAGGCTCCCCCGTCCCTGGGATTCTCCAGGCAAGAACACTGGAGTGGGTTGCCATCTCCTTCTCCAATGCATGAAAGAGAAAAGTGAAAGTGAAGTCGCTCAGTCTGTCTGACTGTTAGTGACCCCATGGACTGCAGCCCACCAGGCTACTCGTCCATTGGATTTTCCAGGCAAGAGTACTGGGGTGGGGTGCCATTGCCTTCCCCGTTTACCATCTGAGCCACCAGTTTTATCACTTAGTAGTGTCCAACTTGTTATGACTACATGGACTGTAGCACACCAGGTTTCCATGTCCTTCACTATCTAGGTCTACCATAGATGTTTTCCAAGGAGCAAGTGTCTTTTAATTTCATGGCTGGTGCTACCATCTGCAGTGATTTTGAACCCCAAGAAAATAAAGTCTCTCACTGTTTCCATTGTTTCCCCATCTATTTGCCATGAGGCGATAGGACCAGATGCCATGATCTTAGTTTTTTGAATGTTGAGTTTTAAGCCAGCTTTTTCACTCTCCTCTTTCACTTTCCTCAAGAAGCTCTTTAGTTTCTCTTTGCTTCCCGCCATTAAGGTGGTATCTGTTATTGATATTTCTCCCAGAAATCTTGTTTCCAGCTTGAGCTTCATCCAGCCTGGCATTTTGCATTAGGTACTCTGCATTTCTTAAATAAGCAGGATGACAATATACAGGCCTTGACATACTCCTTTCCCAATTTTGAACCAATCTGTCATTCCATGTCTGGTTCTAACTGTTGCTTCTTGACCTGCATACAGGTTTCTCAGGAGTCAGGGAAGGTGGTCTGGTATTCTATATCTTTAAGAATTTCCCACGGTTTATTGTGATTCACACAGTCAAAGGTTTAGCATAGTCAATGAAGCAGAAGTAGATGCTTTTCTGAAATTCTTCTGCTTTTCCTATGATCCAGCAGATGTTGGCAATTTGATCTCTGGTTCCTTTGTCTTTTCTAAATCCAGCTTGTACATCTAGAGGTCCTGATACAACCACTATTTCCCCCAACTCTCTCACCACTAATTAATTCCCACACTCTTTCTTCCTGAATCTGGACTCCATCTCAGAATCCTTCCAACACAGTGTACCAAATAAGCTCCACCAATCCACCATGAGAAATAAAACCATCTATCAAAATAGAGTGAATCCAGGTATACAGCCTTTGGATGAGAACCACAAAACTTGATTGAGCAGAGGCAGCAAAGTAAAAGGTGTGAACTGGAAGAAATGTTAATATATCGGGGTAAAACAGAAAAGATCCACAGTATCTAGTGTTGGCAGGAGGAGATCTATCACATATACCTATTATCTCTGACAGTGAATGAAAAAATTTCTTCTGAAGAAAGTCTATTGCATAATGAGACGTCACTTCTGGGGTAGAAATATCGTGTTCTGAAGTTACATGTGAGCTATACTTCAGTCTGCTCATGGCTGCAAGTGCAAAGTGGTTCTCTACCAACATCCACTCAGCGACAGAGTGCACAAAAAGTGTACGGGCATTTAAGGACAAACACTGGAACTCTCTCTACTATTATACAAAAATCAAGAATAGTATTAATATCTACTTCACAGAGGCATAGTAAGCTTCTTTATTAAGAAATAATTTTGAACCACACTTTTCTCTGGATATATGCCTAGGAGTGGAATTGCAGGTTCATATGATAGGTCTATTTTTAGTTTTTTTAAGGAGCGTCCATACTGTTCTCCAGGGTGTTCTACCAGTTGGCTGTACCAATGTTCACTGCAGCACTGTTCACAGTGTATTACAGATATGGATACGCTGTTCCATATCTAGCTTCCTAGATACGGAAGCAGCCTAAATATCCATCAACAAAGAAATGGATAAAAAAAGATGTGATACACATATACTATGGAATATTACCCAGCCATTAAAAAGAATGAAATGACACCATTTGCAGCAATATGAATCAACCTAGAGATTGTTATACTGAGGGAAGTAAGTCATACAGAGGAGAAATATCATATGATATTCCTTATATGCAGACTCTAATGCTAAAGCTGAAACTCCAGTGCTTTGGCCACANTAGATAGCATCACTGACTCAATGGATGTGAATTTGAGCAAACTCTGTGAGACAGTGAAGGACAGGGAAGCCTGGTATGCTGCAGTCCAGGAGGTGGCAAAGAGTTGATCACAACTTAGAGACTGAACAACAGCAGCAACAGAACACCTACTTTCTGCACTGGGAACTTTCGTCCACACAGTAGCAGCATACTAAAATGACAGAATTGATAACTATGGAGATTAAGTTTGTCCAGATACTTGCCTCACAAACTCCAAATCTACAAAGTGGTAGCAAATAAGCATTGTGATATTAACATTCTAGACTAGACCCCAATCTACAAGTAGCAGACAATTTTCCTTTCTATCCACACTACCACGCTTTCATAAAGATGAATGTGTATCATCCTCAAATTTTCTTGACATAGTGAACCTCCCATTTTTGAGATTACTTTGCACACCTTTGGCATATCTTTCAAAGACTCATTTTACTTTTCAGAATCAAGTCTTGGGCATATTTAAATAAAATCCTGATAAATAAAAGAAATAGATGCATTTGAACTTTGAAAATGGAAAGTGTGAATGAGGTAGAGTCTGTGTGACCCTGTATTCTGGCTGGGAGTGAAAAATGAAAATGAAGGGTCAGATAGACAATGTGGGATGATAAAAGAGGGGATAAAACCATGATGTCAGGATATATCTTTGTGGATACATATTTATTTTTAAAACTTGACATTTATTTTTTGTAATTTTAATGTTTGTGACATTTTGATGCTATGTGGAAATGGAACTTATGAAACACATTGGGTTTCAAACAGTCTTGGGGGCAAAAATTTCTTGTTTCTTACCTGCAGTTTGCCTACAGAAACCCAGCAAATATTCAGTGTAGAATAGTAAGTTTTGACATTATTTAACCAACCTACAGAAGACAAGAAATGTGATGAGCAGTAACCAAGGCAATCTCTGAAACCCTATAGTAAACCTAACGTTATGAGCTGTCAGATTAATGGGATTCAACTCACATCTGAGTACTTACTATTTATCCAACATTGCTTCTAGCTATGGACAATCCTGAGGTTCAAAACAAACTCTTAGTCATAAAAAAATCTTTGGAGACACAAAATGAATCTAAGTAAAACAGAATAGAAGGCAGACTTACTCTTTTTAATTATAAACCCAAACCTGGTTTTCTGCTCTGCAGTTTTGGAAACTGATTTGACATTAAGAAAGGATTGATCTCTCAGAAGTCCCAAGATGATTTATTTCAGCTTTTGTGTCTATAATTTTCATTTTCTGTGGTTTATTGCTGACAAATCACTCTTCTTACAGTCACACTTTTGCTGTCAGTAATCAGTCAGTTGAGTTGCTCGGTTCATGTCCAATTCTTGGTGACCCCATGGACTGCAGCATACCAGCCTTCCCTGTCCATCACCAACTCCCAGAGCTTGTTCAAACTCATGTCCATTGAGTCAGTAATGCTGCACTCAACCCAGTTGCAGTGTGAACAAGGTTAAGCATTTGAGATTTGTGGTTAGACAGTCCAGGTTTGAATGGAGTGATCTCCAAGTCATCTTTAAGTGAGCTTGAGTGTTAATACACCACTCTGAGACTCTGTGTCTATATTTAAAAGGTGCAAATAAACAAACTCATTAATAGAGCTTTGAAACGACTACAGGATTTAACACTTGTAGTAAATTTCCTAGTCGTGTCTGGCAAATAAATAGAATCACTGCGTCATTGATATTGCTGATATTGTTTCAATCCAGCGTTGCTGCCTTGGAGCCATAAACATAGTCTTGTTTCCATCACCTCCAAGTTCTTGAGGACATCTCACATTAGTCTTCAAGTATTGACAAGAATAGACTGTAATTGTCAGCTGAGACTTCCATAACAAATTTTCATAGACTGGGCTGCTTAAACAACAGAAAAATTATTTTCTCACAGTTCCGAAAGCTAGAAAGTCAAAGACCAGTATTCAGCAGGGTTCGGTTTCTGGAGAGGCATCTCTTCCAGTTTTCTGGATGGCTGCCTTCTAGCTGTGTCCCAACATGGTCTTTTCTCTGTATGCATGGTAGAAAGAAAGAACTCTCGGTTACCTCTTATTCTATTCTGCTTTATTTTATTCTATTCATCCTATTGGATTAGGGTCTACCCTCATGAACTTGATTAACCTGGTTTATCTCCATAGAGACTGCTCCAAACATAGCCACACTGAGGTTTAAGGTTCAACATATGATTATTTGTGGACACAAACATTCACTCCATGGCACGGACTCTCAACAAAGCTAGTTCCCTCAGACTTTGAATTTTTCTCTCTTTGACAGTCTTTCCAGGATCTTGGACTTACAGAAATCAGCAAAAGGAGAACAGGATGCATTGGTGGATATGTTGATTGAGTTATTGAGCAATTGAACCTAAATACTTTCCAAAATGGCAGACCCTAATCATGCAGAAGCTGTCAACTTTCTGAAAATATAAAGTGTTCAGCAATTGTAAGGAATTACTATTACCTTACACAGTTTTATAAGAAAATATTGTCTTTGTCAATATTATCTAGTGTTATTAACAAATTTGTAAACAACCAATAGTCTTCCTTATATAATATCATCATTAACACACTTCATCAGCAGTATTCTGCATTTTCACAACTCTTCTTCCAGAAGATTTTATAAGGATTTTAGAAATATTATTTCCTTTATCCTGACAATTTTCCTTACAATTAAACAAAAGGATTTAAGAAGCTGATCGTGTAAATCTGAAGTATATTGAATGCAGCCAGCCTTCTCACGGAATTAGATCTTTCATTATGCTGAATCCCTGGGACAAAAGGACAATTTTTATGGAAAATTGTCTTAATGAAAATATGAAAGCAGCAAATGAACAAGTTAATGAGCAAATTAATGAATAAAAATGAACAAAAATAAAAAGATATGTGATGTGTACACTGTGAATATGATATACATATTATGTTTACTTGAAGAATTGAAAACTATAGTACTAGGACCATTTCTTGGGTCATTTTTATTCTGCACCTCAGGGATAAATTGTTTAAAATGAAGAGCTGGACTTTTATACCTAGGGTAAAAAGAAAGCGCCTTCCTCCAATGCGGGAGACCCAGGTTCAATCCCTGGGTCGGGAAGATCCCCTGGAGAAGGAAATGGTAACCCACTCCAGTATTCTTGCCTGGAAAATCCCATGGATGGAGAAGCCTGGTAGGCTACAGTCCCTGGGGTCGCAAAGAGTCGGACACGACTGAACGACTTCGCTTCACGAAGGTGCTTCTGAGAATCCATCAACAATATTTAAAAATCATGTGAGTCATATTTTACTTCATTTTTCTTCCTGAGAACTAAGATTAAAGAAGACCTTAGGAACTATTTCCATTTAGTTATTGCTCTGTTAATAGGAGAAAAAAGAAGTGGGAAATTGTCAGCGTGTTGGTTCTGCCATGAATGGCATGTACAGGAGTGGAGGAATTTTAATATGAAAAATAAAAGGTGAGTTACACAGTATACAGATACCTTATACAGAGGTCTAAAGACTGTTCATGATTAAACACAAACCTTCAAGGCTTGGGGAAGAGAAAGGAACTGCAGTGGTCTCCCAGAGGCTGAGTTCCAGATTCCTGAGGGAGTACCTTTATTCTATACTGTTGTCATTTAGTCGCTCAGTCATCTCCAACTCTTCTGCAACCCATGGACTGTAGCCCTCCAATCTCCTCTGTCAGTGGGATTTCCCAGGCAAGAATACTGGAGTTAGTTGTCATTCCCTTCTTCAGGGGATTTTCCCAAACCAGGGATCAAATCCATGTCTCCTGCATTGGCAGATACCACTAAGCCACCAGGGAAAACCACTCTATACTGTAATTAATGGTAATTTGGTGAGAATTTTTGGGAAGGAATGGCTTATGATTACTTAGACACATCTTTGTGCATTTCAACCAACTGAACCTAAGACAAAACATACACATAAGTCATTGACTCAAACCATCTTTTTTGTCCCAAATTGTTCCCAAAGCTTAACATTTTTAAATTAGTGCTTCTGAAGCATTTATTCCAAGTTATAAAAATGCAATCCTTGCTACCTGTAACCCAGGTATCATGCTGGGTCTCCTGCCACTTTAAATCTATGTAAGATGATTTTCAACCACCATCATACATCCTATAGAAAATGTGAAGTATTATTCACTGGGAATATTTAGAAATTGTAGTTCAGTTCAATTCAATCACTCAGTCATGTCCGACTCTTTGCAACTCCATGGATTGCAGCATCCTACACTTCCCTTTCCATCACCAACTCCTGGAGTTTACTCAAATTCATCTCCATTGAGTCAGTGATGCTATCCAAGCATCTCATCCTCTGTCATCCACTTCCTGAAAGGTTGTTGCTGAAACAGGCAAAGATGGTGGGATTCTTGGCCTCTGGAGAAGAATTCAATCCAGGGCCAGAAATGAGGCTTGATCGCTCAGAGCTTTTGTGTAATAAAATGTTATCAAAGTATAAAGGAGATAGAGAAAGCTTCTGACATAGACATCAGAAGGGGGAAGAAAAAGTAACCGCTAGCTAGTGTTAGCAATGGAGTTATATACTCTCCAATGAATCAAAAGAATGTCTAGAGGTTGTAAAGACCTCACCAGACCTACTCCAATAATTTACATTTGTCCTCAGGCAGGATACCTTATTGTTATATAATCCTAAGGAATGTAGAGGAAAACAAAGTTTGTCCTTTCTTTCTCTTTGAGAATTCCAGACCCCTCTCTCCTTGGGGACCACTAGACTTCTTATCAACCTGCCTAGAAAATGACTCTTTCATTCCCTTCCCATCTTCAATCTTTCCCAGTATCAGGGTCTTTTCAAACGAGTGAGTTCTTTGCATCAGGTGGCCAAAGTATTGGAGTTTCAGCTTCAGCATCAGTCCTTCCAATGAATATTCAGGACTGATTTCCTTCAGGATGGACTGGTTGGATCTCCTTGCAGTCCAAGGGACTCTCAAGAGTCTTCAACACCACAGTTCAAAAGCATCAATTATCTGGCAGTCAGCTTTCATGGTCCAACTCTCACATCCTTACATGACTACTGGAAAAACCATAGCTTTGACTAGACGGACCTTTGTTGGCAAAGTAATGTCTCTGCTTTTTAACGTGATGTCTAGGTTGCTCATAGCTTTTCTTCCAAGGAGCAAGCAAGGAGAAATTGTAGAGATTTCCAGTATTCCTTAGTCACTTCTGGTTCCAGTTTCCAGCTTCCAGTGACTCTGCCTCTTTCCATTTCCCCGGTGTCATCTCTTTACTGTACTCTTATCCTCTCAATCCACCATGCTTGTGATGTCTAGGTTGCTCATAGCTTTTCTTCCAAGGAGCAAGCAAGGAGAAATTGTAGAGATTTCCAGTATTCCTTAGTCACTTCTGGTTCCAGTTTCCAGCTTCCAGTGACTCTGCCTCTTTCCATTTCCCCGGTGTCATCTCTTTACTGTACTCTTATCCTCTCAATCCACCATGCTCCATCTGACTCATACAAAGCAGCTCTTAGAGACAGAAATTTACTGGGGAAGAATGAAAAATACTACTGATATTTTCAACAGACTATTTAAAATTGGAGAAGAACTGTACAAAAAAGATCTTCACGACCCAGATAATCATAATGGTATGATCACTCATCTAGAGTCAGACATCCTGGAATGTGAAGTCAAGTGGGCCTTAGAAGGCATCACTACAAACAAAGCTAGTGGAGGTGTCTTTCATCAAAAGGCTCTTTAGTTCTTCTTTGCTTTGTGCCATAAGGGTATTGTTGTCTGCATATCTGAGGTTATTGATAATTTCTTCCAGCAATCTCGATTCCAGCTTGTGCTTCATCCAGCCCAGCATTTCACATGATGTACTCCGCATATAAGTTAAATATACAGCCTTGACATACTCCTTTGATTTGGAACCAGTCTGTTGTTCCATGTCCAGTTCTAACTGTTGCTTCCTGATCTGCATACAGATCTCAGGAGGCATGTCAGGTGGTCTGGTATTCCTATTGCTTTAAGAATTTTGCAGTTTGTTGTGATCCACACAGTCAAAGGTTTTGGCAGTCAATAAAGCAGAAGTGGATGTTTTTTCTGGAACTCTCTTGCTTTTTCCATGATCCAACAGATGTTGGCAATTTAGTCTCTGGTTTCTCTGCCTTTTCAAAATCCAATTTGAACATGTTGAAGTTCATGGTTCACATACTGTTCGTTTTGAAGGCAAACCACTCAATATCACAGTAATCCAAATCTATCCCCCGACCAGTAATGCTGAAGAAGCTAAAGTTTCACAGTTCTATGAAGACCTACAAGACCTTCTAGAACTAACNAAGTTCATGGTTCACATACTGTTCGTTTTGAAGGCAAACCACTCAATATCACAGTAATCCAAATCTATCCCCCGACCAGTAATGCTGAAGAAGCTGAAGTTTCACAGTTCTATGAAGACCTACAAGACCTTCTAGAACTAACACCCCAAAAAGATGTCTTTTTCATTATAGGGGACTGGAATGCAAACATAGGAAGCCAAGAGATACCTGCAGTAACAGGCAAATTTGGCCTTGAAGTACAAAATGAAGCAGGTCAAAGGCTAACAGAGTTTTGCCAAGGGAATGCACTGGTTATAGCAAACAGCCACTTCCAACAACACAAGAGAAGTCTCTACACATGGACATCACCAGATGGTCAATACTGAAATCAGACTGAGTATATTCTTTGCAGTCAAAGATGGAGAAGCTTTATACAGTCAGCAAAAACAAGACCAGGAGCTGATTGTGGCTCACATCATGAACTCCTTACTGCCAAATTCAGACTTAAATTTTAGAAAGTAGGGAAAACCACTAGATCATTCAAGTATGACTTCAGTCAAATCCCTTACAATTATACTGTGGAAGTGACAATTAGATACTAGGGATTAGATCTGATAGACAGAGTGCTTGAAGAACTATGGACAGAGGTTTGTGACATTGTACAAGAAGCAGTAATCAAGACCATCCCCAAGAAAAAGAAATGCAAAAAGGCAAAATGGTTGTCTGTGGAGGCCTTACAAATAGCTGAGAAAAGAAGAGAAGTGAAAGACAAAAGAGAAAAGGAAAGATATACCCATTTGAATGGAAAGTTCCAAAGAATAACAAGGAAAGATAAGAAAGCCTTCCTCAGTGATCAATGCAAAGAAATAGAGGAACATAATAAAATGGGAAAGACTAGAGATCTCTTCAAGAAAATTAGAAATTGTAATGATGGATATTTGTAATTATACATATGTCCAAAACTCATAAAATATGCAATATTGTACAATGTACAGCAACCAAGAGAGAACCTCATGATATAACCATTTGAATGGAAAGTTCCAAAGAATAACAAGGAAAGATAAGAAAGCCTTCCTCAGTGATCAATGCAAAGAAATAGAGGAACATAATAAAATGGGAAAGACTAGAGATCTCTTCAAGAAAATTAGAAATTGTAATGATGGATATTTGTAATTATACATATGTCCAAAACTCATAAAATATGCAATATTGTACAATGTACAGCAACCAAGAGAGAACCTCATGGTAAATACGGAATTTGAGTACTTATGATATGTTAATGTATGCTCATCCTTGGTTAAAAAAAAAAAAAGATAATGTACCATTCTGTTGAGTGATGTTGTTTCCCTGTTGACGACAGGGAAAGATGTGTATCTGTGGAGGTAGGGGATATGTGAGGAATCTATCTTCCTCTCAGTTTTGTTGTATACCTAAATCTGCTCTCCCCAGTATAAAGTTTTTAAAATAAAAATATAAAAGTAAATAATCACTGTCCTAAATTAATATAGTTTGCATTAGTTTCACTAGATCTGTAACCACTAATGAACAGTAGGCAAACATTACTTGTTAGACAACATGTATTCCAGCATTTATACAGGCAGAGGAAGATCAACAGGTTCATTGACTCCATCACTCTTCCAGTTTACTGGCATCATTCTGTTCCTCTCCACACCAAACACATCCCTACCTAAGATTTTACATTTACTGTTTCCTCAACTTCAATCATTCTTTCCTCAGGTAACCATATGGCTTGCTGTCTAATCCCTTTAAATCTTTACTCCAACTCGCTTTCTCATAGAAACCCTTCCTGGTCATCCTATTTAAAAGTTCAACCACCTTTCTTGATTTACGTGTTTTGCCTCAGTATATATTGCTATCTGACCTATCATGTTCTTTGCTTTTTTATTCCATTGCATATCTATCTGCTGGATCGTCAATTCCATGAAGACTACAATATTTTTTTCACTACAGTATCTTCAGCCTTTTATAGAAGCCCTTCCTGGTCATCCTATTTAAAAGTTCAACCACCTTTCTTGATTTACATGTTTTGCCTCAGTATATATTGCTATCTGACCTATCATGTTCTTTGTTTTTTTATTCCATTGCATATCTATCTGCTGGATCGTCAATTCCATGAGGACTACAATATTTTTTTCACTACGGTATCTTCAGCCTTTAGAATGGTATCTGGCACATAGATCAATAAATATCTGTTGAATAAATAAATGGACATGCAGACGTTTTAAAAATGACATGAAAAATGGCAGGGAAAAGTGGTATATAGCCTTCAAATCTTCTCTTTTTTCCTAGACTCACACAACCTTTTACCTGAGTGAAACACACTCTATTTCATAATTTTACTCTAAAAACACCAAGCTGTTTTGGGAAAAGACAGACAGCACTGATAAATTATGAGTGTCTTAAGAAATTTCAAAAGTTACATTATCTGTATTGTTCATAATACATTATACTTTGACATTTATAAAAATGAAAAACAAATAGAAATTAATCTCATCTTTAAAATATGAAACTTATAAATGTTATTGGATATTTACATCACACATTTGAATGTTAATATAATATTTAGCTTTAAAATCCTTTATTACTTCAAAATTTAGAGTTTTAATATTAATAGATATTTATTTTTAATAGTCATTAATATTTCTGCAACCAATAATGCTTATCTAATAATATTTTATTCTTTCTTGGAACTATAGCAACATTTTTAATACTCTATTTTTAACCATTTTTCAAGGGTTTTTTGAAACTAGGCTACATCATCCAGGAAATAAAAGCAAGCTGTTGGAAGAGTAGGATTAGAGAAGTTGGAGGATATTTAAACAATGTAAATGATCAAAAATTTATAATTCCAGTAAACATAGCTGCTGAAACAAAAGTTTTACCTTCATGCTCAGTGGCTGCATGCCTGTTGTGAGGCTTTTATGAACAAACATCCTGAGAAGAGATGGAGATAAAATTTCCACAAAGAGGTCTGCTCATGTGCACTATTTGGAATGGATTCTTGGAAAAGAGGACAGTGAGAGGACCATTTTTAAATTTCATACTTAGGGTTTTAGGAGAAAATGGAAAGAGTGGAACAGCAAGCAATAACCACAAGGAACATACCCCAAGTAACCCAAGATACAAACATTCCCTCCTGATAATGTGTTCATTTCAACTCATGAATGAAATTTCCACTTTAGTCATTTTCAAGGACACATTAAGTCAACTTCTGTGGCTCACAATAAAGCATATAAAATTCAGATCAAGTCAGAAGACTATACTCATTGTTTGCTAATTACTCCACAATGAAGCAAATACAGTAATATTCTTTCCCTTTCAACTCACATAGATATTCATTGTTTAAAAACAGATGATAGAATCTATATCTAAACAGAAGATATGGCAAATGTCTTTTATAAAATTTTAAGGACTTAATACTTACATTTTAATTAAAAAAGATTTTTTTCTCCTTCAAATGTGAAGTACTTGCTTTATACATGATTACTTAAGATATAATACATTCTATTTACTAAATTGTTCTTGTCTGTTAACTCCTAAAAAAAAATTGGCTCAGATAGGTCAGGGATGGAAAGGCAATATGGGTGAAGAAGATCAAAAGGTGCAAATTTTCAGATATAAAATAAGTAAATCATTGGGATATAATATACAATATAATATGTATAGTTAACAATAGTGTATTGCATATTTGAAAGTTGCTAAGAGAGAAGATTTTAACAGTTTTTGTCATGAGAAAAACATTTTCTAACTATGGATGGTGATGATTGACTTATTGTGGTGATCATTTTGCATTGTATAAAATGTCAAATCATTATGTTGTATACTTGAAACTAGAATAAGGTTATATGGCAATTATACCTCAATTTAAAAAAAATAAATTTTTTAAAGGTCAGGGATTTTTCTTTTATTTTTGTTTTATTCACTTATATATCTTTAGCACCTATAGCAGTGCCTGGCATGAGGAAGGCACTCAAAAAATATTTATGAAATGAATAAATAAATGAATAATGCTCTTAAAGTAGCTCCCTACATGTGTATGTACACCTAGAAAAACAATTCCATAATCTTTATACATCTATATAAAACTGAGCTTTATAAGATTTTTCTTAAATGTTTAATTTAGACTCTTCTTAGCACATATAAAAGGGGATCCTGGCTTTGAGGAGCTTGAAAGTCTGTTTGGCTGAAAAGACTCTACCATGAAATAATTATAGAGTAAAGTAATATAAAATAAACCATGAAACTGAATTGTCTACATCTTTGCAGGAAGAATAAAGTGATCTTCATGGAAAGCTTCATGATAAAGATGATTTGAATCAGGCTTTGAAGGATAAGTATAACTTTGGGATGGAGAAAGAAAAGTAAAGGGCGTATACAAGTTTCAAAATCATGATTTATGGTAAGATACCATAAGAATATAATTTTAAAGTACATCTAAGGATTCACACAGTAGAAATTAAGTGACACTAAATTTTGACACATTCTGACTGTCAGGTTGAGAATTCATGCATTCATTAGAAAATATTTATGTAGTATTAACCATGTGCTGTGGTTTTTCCAGTGGTCATGTATGGATGTGAGAGTTGGACTGTGAAGAAAGCTGAGCACCAAAGAATTGATGCTTTTGAACTGTGGTGTTGGAGAAGACTCTTGAGAGTCCCTTGGACTGCAAGGAGATCCAACCAGTCCATTCTAAAGGAGATCAGTCCTGGGTGTTCTTTGGAAGGACTGATGCTAAAGCTGAAACTCCAATACTTTGGCCACCTCATGAGAAGAGTTGACTCATTGGAAAAGACTCTGATGTTGGGAGGGATTGGGGGCAGGAGGAGAAGGGGACGACAGAGGATGAGATGGCTGGATGGCATCACGGGACTCGATGGACTTGAGTCTGAGTGAACTCCGGGAGTTGGTGATGGACAGGGAGGCCTGGCGTGCTGCAATTCATGGGGTCGCAAAGAGTCAGACACAACTGAGCGACTAGACTGAACTGAACTGAGGAGCTGTACTATGTTCTGGGGATCATAACATAAACAAAATAAAGTTTCTGCCCTCATGAATTTTACGTTCTGGTGGGATAGATATGAAACAANTGCTGCAATTCATGGGGTCGCAAAGAGTCAGACACAACTGAGCGACTGGACTGAACTGAACTGAGGAGCTGTACTATGTTCTGGGGATCATAACATAAACAAAATAAAGTTTCTGCCCTCATGAATTTTATGTTCTGGTGGGATAGATATGAAACAAGTGAACAAATAAGACCATTTAGAAAACTACAAGTGTTTTAAAAAGACATAAATCATGTTAATCTTAGAAAAGTTTAATGCCAAATAAAGTAATCAAAGAAGGCCATTTGAGGTTAGTCCTTCATGAACATGGGAGGAGAAATTAATGAACAAAATATTTCAATTAATTCCTGCATAGGAATATGGAAAGATTATGAAGAAGTGATCACTGAGAAAAAGGAGCCAACAAAGGCATATCACAGAATATGCATGGTGAGAGTTACAGGTAAAGAGCTGATCTGTTCTGCAGAGGTCTAGAGAGGCCTAATATACAGACATGGCAAGTATGAGGAAGGTCACATATAAAACATGGATAAAAAACATGGAGACTATGTGAAACCCAGGAGACAGTATAATCAATTCTAAAAATCCCAGATAAAAATAATGGTTATATTTTTTTCTAAACTTGTAGATAACCATAAATCCACAGACCTAAGAACCTCAACAAAAGCAATGCAGAAGAAATATGAAGAAAACCACACTAGGACACACACCATGATCAAGTTGCTGAAAACTAGGATTATAGAGAAAGTCATAAGAATAGCCAGAGGAAGAAAATTGTATAATGATAGAAAGACATGAATGACAGCTCACATCTCACCAGGAATTTTACAAGCCAGAAGACAGTGGAGAGTTCCTTCATGTTACTGAAAAGAGAAAAAAACAAAACAAAAACAAAAATCCCTCTCAATCTAAATTTTTTCCTCAGTCAATTATTTTCCAAAAATAGTAGCACAATAAATACTCATTCAGGCAAATGTAAGCAAATAAACTTAACATTGAAGATAAAATGGATAAAAGACCTAATTTACCAACGTTTCCCCAAGAAGAAATAGATCATCTGAATAGTAAAATAGATAGNAAAATCCCTCTCAATCTAAATTTTTTCCTCAGTCAATTATTTTCCAAAAATAGTAGCACAATAAATACTCATTCAGGCAAATGTAAGCAAATAAACTTAACATTGAAGATGAAATGGATAAAAGACCTAATTTACCAACGTTTCCCCAAGAAGAAATAGATCATCTGAATAGTAAAATAGATAGCAAAAGGGAATTTGCCATATGACTTGGGGAACTCAAACAGGGACTCTGATGATCTAGAAGGGGGAGATGGGGAGGGAGATGGAAGAGACGTTCGAGTGGGAGGGGACGTGGGTGTACCTATGGCTGATTCTTGTTGATGTACAACAGAGAACCACAAAATTCTGTAAAGCAAATATCCTTAATTAAAAAACTAAAGTAGAAAAAAAAAGAAATAAATTATCTGAATAGCCTTATATGCATATTAAAGTATTATACTTAAAACCCTTCCCACAAAGACATAACAGGGCCTAGATGTCTTCCCTGTTGAATTCTATCAATTATTTGTGGAAGAAATAATTATTCTATACAAACTCTTCTAGAAAAATAGGAAAGAATACAACTCATTTTATGAGGGCACTAATACCAAAACCAGAAAATGATATTTTAAGAAGACTGCCAAACAATGTATCTCATGAACATAGGTATAAAAATCCTAAACATAATTTTAACAAATTAAATTTAGCAGCATATGAAAAGATAATACACTGTAGCCAAGAGAGTTTCATCCCTAGAATGTAAGACTGTTTTAATATTTAAAAATTCAATTAAAGTAATTTACTATATTAACCAACCAAAAAAGAAATAGCAATGCAATTGTCTCAATAAGTGTAATAAAAGTGTTTAACAAAATCCTACTCATATTTATGATAAAAATTCTCAGCATTCTATACAAAGAGATGGGAACTTATGCCACCTAATAAAAAGCATACATTAAAAAAAAATACAGATAGCATGGTGCTTAGTAACAAAAGACTAAATTACTTCCTCTCATAATCAGGAGCAAGGAAAGTATGTCCATTCTCAGGGACAATAGTCTTAGAAATATTATTTTATTTATATTGTACTGAAGGCCCTAGATTATGTATTAAGGCAATAAAAGGTGATAAATTTTTGAAAAAAACTTAAACTCTGATTTTTGCACAAATGATATGAGAATCCCTGTAGAAAGTCCTAAGCAAATAGATTGAAAGGGGTGAACTTACTAAGTTCTTAGCATATAAAAATAGTATACAATTAATTGCATTTATATATTCTAGCATAAAATCATTAGAAATTTAAATTTAAAAAATCACTGCCATGTATAGTAGCTTTAAAGTTATGATGTTCTTGGGTATACATTTTAAAACATACATATAAGAGATGTGCACTGATAAATATAAAACTGCTGAAATGAAAGTGACCTAGGTAAATGGAGAGTGATACCATGTTTATGGATATCATTAAAATGTCAGTTCTCCACAAACTGATCTATAGAGTCAAAACAATATCAATCAAAATTTCAATTGGCTTTTTCTATGGAAATTGACAAGTTTTCTCTAAAACTTAGGTGGAAAACCTAACGATAATCACCAAGCCAATTTTTAAAAGAACAAGTTGCAGAATCATACTACCTGATTTCAACATTTAATTTCAAACTACTATAATCAAAACAGTATAGTAGCAGTAGAGATAAACATACAGATCAAAGAAATCAATTAGAATGACCAGAAATAGACCTACACATATATGGTCAACTGACTTTTGACAAAGGTAATAAAGTAACTCAGTAAGAAAAGAAGAAGTGCTAAAAAGCCTCTTAAAGAAAGTGAAAGAGGAGAGTGAAAAAGTTGGCTTAAAGCTCAACATTCAGAAAACAAAGATCATGGCATCCGGTCCCATCACTCCATGGGAAATAGATGGGGAAACAGCGGAAACAGTGTCAGACTTTATTTTNCTGTGGTGTTGGAGAAGACCTTTGAGAGTCCCTTGGACTGCAAGGAGATCCAACCAGTCCATTCTGAAGGAGATCAGCCCTGGGATTTCTTTGGAAGGAATGATGCTAAAGCTGAAACTCCAGTACTTTGGCCACTTCATGTGAAGAGTTGACTCATTGGAAAAGACTCTGATGCTGGGAGGGATTGAGGGCAGGAGAAGGGGACGACAGAGCGTGAGATGGTTGGATGGCATCACTGACTCAATGGACATGAGTCTGAGTGAACTCCAGGAGTTGGTGATGGACAGGGAAGCCTGGCGTGCTGTGATACATGGGGTCGCAAAGAGTCGGACACAACTGAGCAACTGAACTGAACTTAATAATTGCTATCATCTGGAGATCCAAATATTCATAACTTGGCACAGTGACCCCTACATTTCCTTCCTACGTCATTATATCTCCTCTACTCTCCATTATAGTCTCTCCCCACCAATTCATTTCTTTGAATAAAAGGCTTTTTATCTTTTATATTTTTTTCTTACATTTTTTTACATTTTTATTGTGTTGGTTTCTTCCAAACATCAACATGAATCAGCCATAATTGGTGGATAATTGCTTTAAAATATTGTGTTGTTTTCTACCATACAATAAGGTGAGTCAGCCATAAGTCCCCTCCCTCTGAATCTCCTTCCCACCCTACCCTCATCCCACCTATCTAGGTCATCACAGAGCACCAGGGCTGAGCTCCTTGTGTTATAGAGCAGCTTCCCACTAGCTATCTATTTTACACATGGTAATGTATATGTTTCACGCTACTCTCTCAATTTCTCCCACCCTCTCCTTCCCTTCCTGTATCCACAAGTCCATTTTCTATACCTGCATCTTTATTCCTGCCTTGCAAGTAGGTTCATCAGTACCATTTTTCTAGATTCTATATATATGCATTAATATATGATACTTGCTTTTCCTTTCTGACTTACTTCACTCTGTGTAAGTGAGTAAAGGCTCCAGGCTCATCTACTTCACTACTACCAACTCAAATTCATTCCCTTTATGATTGAGTAATATTCCATTGCATATATGTATCACAGCTTTGAAGAAAAATTTTTCTGTCTTTATTGCCTTCTTCTAATCTTTTCCTAAATATCTAACCTTCCACTTACAAGGAGTTTATCAAGGTACTTCCCCAAACAAATATAATTCCCTTCCTTAGGGAAATAGCTACCAGTTAGTAAAATATTTTATTAATTTCCCTATGTAAGGAAACTCTGAAAACCTAAGCCATTTCAGACAAAATTGTGAGGATCTCAGTACAACCTCTCATTTTGCTTTATAAGTGAAAAGCATCCTAAGTTTCACCATTAGCATTATGGCATTTTAATATCAGACAATCATATAGTCTCATATTATATTTCTTCATGTAGCTAGCTAAAATGGAATAACGATGTATTTTTAAATTTCTGACTTGGCCCCACTTAAACACAAGAGCAACTTCAAGCTGGATCTTTTGTGCTAAGAGATGTCATCAAGAGGCAAATGGCTCAGTTACAGTCCCTAACTTTCAGCCAGTCCCTAGACTTGGGAAGCCAAGGGGCATGGTGTGAAACTGAAAATAAAGAGTGACTGTATCTATTCTGCATAATATATAAAAATTTGGCATCATTTATGGGCAGAGCTGGAGTATGGAACAACTAGGAAAATGTCACTTCCGTATATATTTAGATCTCACTATCTATGAGAATTGTTTGTCCTCGATAGGCATGTGTGCACATGTGTGTGCATGTGCTTGCCAATGGTTACCCACTAGATGCCAGAAGAACTTGAAGACTAGTCTGCAGCTCATGCTCTTGGGAAACTTTTTAAAATACTTACATATTCTTTTTTATTAAACCTTTCAATTAAAGCAAAGAAATTAATATGTCATAAAAATAATTTTCAAATTTTAAGACAAAAGACTTCAGAGATAAAAATAGATAAGTCCTTCACTACCTGCAAAGTCAACTGTCTACCTATAATTCAAGTCAAAAGATAACATTCACATATAAATTTTGAGACAAATACTATTCAGTTTAATGGGGGAATTAGCAAATAAATTGTAGAAGCTGAAATAAGTTTTCTCAGGTTGAAGGAAATTAGATTATGTTTAATTTTTTTTGGTGGGAAACTCTTAAAGAGACAAAATTTAAATGTCTGCAGCCACCTGTACTGTGGGGCATGAATCAGAGTATCAAAGATCATGAATCCAGTTCTCCTGGAGTCTCTCAGACATTATATTAAATGTATTACTTCTAACTTGAGGAAATAGACTGATGAGGGAGGAAATCCGGAAGTGAGACAAATCTTTGGTTAGTAATTTCCAAAAGATGGATGAAGTTAGGGAAGGCTTACTTCCGGAGGAAAACAACTCTGATCAGGGAGGGAGACAGAAAACCAAGAACCATGGTAGACTCATAGGCTGGCTTTGGTTTCAAAGGGCCTTGATTTCCCACTTGTGTGTTCATTCCTTTTAATTTCTCCCTGCTAAACAGCATATGAAAGATCCCTAGAACCATCTGTGCACAGTGGAGCATGGGAGCAAAGAAATAAGCAGTAAGGGCAAGTAGGTTCTGCCCCATATATCCCCTCTCCTGGCCCCAAGAAGGAAGCATCCCTCCACAAGGAAACTGCCAGGAGTTCCAAGCTATGAAAGGCAGTGGATAGAACTGTGCAGTGTACCTGGCAGAGCTGTGAATCATGAGATAGAGCATGAGGGGTGGATGAGCAGTTACCAAGAGGTGATTCAGGAAGAACAAGAAATCAACAGATCTGTATTCCAATATATACCAAGGGAGGTGACCACTAAAAGGACTGGGAGCTTGTCCTACTCTTGGAGGAAGAATGAAACAGAATCTGGCATTTCCAAGTGCATTAGCAATATGAACTTGAAGCCAAAAGACATAACAGTCTAGTAATGTTAAAGAAAATGGAGGAAATATTCTTTCACTAATTCTGATCTAAGGCAGAGAAAAGAAAAGTGAGCTCTTTGGGAGATATAGTTTTGAAGTTGAACTCTTGAAGATATTTTGGAAGTACCAGTTATGATTTTTTTTTTCTTTTTTTTTTTGTATTTATTTATTTTTTTACACGAACTCCCAAACATGAACCCCCCTCCCACCTCCCACCCCACATCTTCCCTCCAGATCATCCCCATACACCAGCCCCAAGCATCCTGCATCCTGCATTGAACATAGACTGGCAATTCATTTCTTACATGATAGTATACATATTTCAATGCTATTCTCCCAAATCATCCCTCCCTCTCCCTCTCCCTCTCCTTCTCCCTCAGAGTCCATAAGTCCGCTCTACACATCTGTATCTTTTTTGCTGTCTTGCATGCAGGGTCCTCATTACCATCTTTCTAAATTCCATATATATGTGTTAGTATACTGTATTGGTGTTTTTCTTTCTGGCTTACTTCACTCTGTATAATTGGTTCCAGTTTCATCCATCTTATTAGAACTGATTCAAATGTATTCTTTTTAATGGCTGAGTAATACTCCATTGTGTATAT
>SJYX01023515.1:4786-21923 GCA_006410675.1 Oreotragus oreotragus | reverse complement strand
GTTTTCCAAATTTGCTGGCATATTGAGTGCAGCACTTTCACAGCATCATCTTTCAGGATTTGAAATAGCTCTACTGGAATTCTGTCACCTCCACTAGCTTTGTTCGTAATGATGCTTTTTAAGGCCCACTTGATTTCACATTCCAGGATGTCTGGCTCTAGATGAGTGATCTCACCATTGTGATTATCCGGGTCATGAAGATCTTGTTTGTACAGTTTTTCTGTGTATTCTTGCCACCTCTTCTTAATATCCTCTGCTTCTGTTAGGTCCATACCATTTCTGTCCTTTATTGAGCCCATCTTTGCATCAAGTGTTCCCTTGGTATCTCAGCTCAGCTGGTAAAGAATCTGCCTCCAATGCAGGAGACCTGGGTTCAGTTCCTGGGTTGGGAGGATCCCCTGCAGAAGGAAAAGGCTACCCACTCCAGTATTCTGGCCAGGAGAATTTCAAGGACTGTATAGTCCATGGGATCGCAAAGAGTCAGACATGACTGAGCAACTTTCACTTCTTTTATAATAGTGATATAATTTAAAAATCTGATTTTTCTCTTTTATGTTTCCAGGGAAAGCCTGCTCTAAAGCCTTCAAGTGAAACTGAAGTCACTCATTCGTGTCCGACTCTTTGCGACCCCATGGACTGTTGTCTATCAAGCCCTCAAGAAGTCATTTCAATTCTTCCTTGGTAGATAGTTCCATATCTCTTCATTCAGAACACTTAGCTTTGCTGAGAGTTGTTTTTTTTTTTTTTTAATGGCATATTGTGTTCTACTTTTGTAGATTTATTTTGTTTTCATTCTGTCTTCTTCAATACAAATTTATGCTTTCAAGGTCAAGCACAATGCCTTCTGTGCCTCTCACACTCCCGCACACAGTGAATAATCCTAAGAGTCACATAGCATTCACTTGGTTCTTCAGAGAAGAAGAATAATTCATGATCTCGCTGTGGTCAGAAAAAGCAAAAAAACAAACAAAAAAAACCTCTTCAGTAGTGTCAAACAGTTCATGGTGGCCTTTACTTGGAATGCATCCTCTTGAAAGGCCAGCTTGCTACTAATATATGCTATGGACCAGCTGAACTATAAAATGAACAGGGTTTATGACACAATATCCCACAAATTTTGCCAACCACATCCAGGCCCTCACTGTGGGGTAGGGCAGGGACAGCAAGATTCAAATGCAAGCCTCCCACAGAAGAGCAGAGTGGATACTCAGTACTTGTCACTTTTAATTTGGGGATGCACTTGGCCACCATTTCCTAAATGGAAGGTCAGACCTCAGAACCTTCCTTATGAAAAGATCTGTGAAGTTCTGAAGATCTCTCTGGCCCACAGTAGAAGATTCAGGATGTTCAGAACAAAAACTTAGGACCAAATAAAATTTTAAGTGAATTGCTAGTCATTTCCTCAATAAAGTTGTGGGTTTAATGTAAAAGACGAAGTATGTGGGGGAAAAAAAGTATTACTCTGCATAGGACCATGAAATGTATTTAGTTTCAACAGAAGCTGAGTATCTCACAGCTGTAAGGGAATTCCTCTGCCCAACTTTTTTTATTTCTATCCCTTTTATTTTATAGATGAGGATGCTGGGGGTGAAACAAATTTTCTGAGTTACACAGATAGCTAGTGGATGTGTCAAAATTAGACTCAGGGCAGAAAAACATGAGACAACACAAAAAACAAATTCTTTATACATATGGGCCTTAGGTTTTTAAAGCATGTGCATGTGTGCTAAGTCACTTCCATCATGTCCATCTCTTTGTTACTCTATGGACTGTAGCCCCCCAAGCTTCTCTGTCCATAGGATTCTCCAGGCAAGAGTACTGGAATGGGTTGCCGTGCCCTCCTCCAGAGGATCTTTCCCATCCAGGGACCAAATCCATGTCTCTTATGTCTCCTGCACTGGCAGGTGTGTTCTTTACCACTAGCACCGCCTGGGAAGCCCTTTTAAAGCATATCCGTGTCAAATTGCTAGGGGAAAAATAAAGAATGAGAAAGTTATTTCAAACCTTAGAGTTACATTGTAGTTTTTTTTTTTATTGCAAACATATTAAATTTGAAATAACAGATTACACCACGACAGAATTAGAATTAAAATATTTGACTCCAGAAGTGAAAGTGAAAGTCGCTCAGTCATGTCTGACTCTTTGTGACCCCATGGACTGTTTCAAAACTCTCCAGGACANATTGTAGTTTTTTTTTTTATTGCAAACATATTAAATTTGAAATAACAGATTACACCACGACAGAATTAGAATTAAAATATTTGACTCCAGAAGTGAAAGTGAAAGTCGCTCAGTCATGTCTGACTCTTTGTGACCCCATGGACTGTTTCAAAACTCTCCAGGACAGAATACCGGAGCGGGTACCCATTTCCTTTTCCAGGGGATCGTCCCAACCCAGGGATCGAACCCAAGTCTGCCATATTGCAGGTGGATTCTTTACCAGCTGAGCCATAAGGGAAGCCCAAGAATACTTGAGTGGGAAGCTTATCCCTTCTCCAGTAGATCTTCCCGACTCAGGAATCAAACCAGGGTCTCTTGCATTGCAGGCAGATTCTTTACCAACTGAGCTACAGGAAACCCCTGAGTGAAGTCACTCAGTCGTGTTCGACTCTTTGCAACCCCATGGACGGTAGCCCAGCAGGCACCTCCATCCCTGGGATTTTCTAGGCAAGAGTACTGGAGTGGGTTGCTATTTCCTTTGCTTCAGTCATGTCCGACTCTGTGTGACCCCATAGATGGCAGCCCACCAGGCTTCCCCATCCCTGGGATTCTCCAGGCAAGAACACTAGGTCTCTGTAAATAGCTACACATATATCACCTCAAATAGATTTCTGTTAGCTTAATGCACATGTTTGTATGATACATCATACATATATATATATATGTGAAAAAATACATTGTTTTCTCAAAATGGATACACACTAAGCATATTTTTCAATAATTAGCTTTTTTCATCTAACATTAAATCATAGGTAACTTTCCATAGCAGCAGAGATAAATTTGCTTTGTTTTTAATGGTAATATTATATTTTATAATATGTATATACTGTTATTTATTTTCCTATGGAGAGAAAAGTGGGTCATCTCCAATTACTCATTCTTAGAGAAAAAGCTGCTATAAACATACAAACCTCACTACTTTTACTATGATGGTATTTCTTCAGGTCAAGTATCTAAAAGTAAGATTTCTGAGTCTTATACTTGAGAATCATTTTAACAGGACTTAAAATAGAGATGGCTTTTCAGGGGCCAATTTTTTTCCATACATTCAAGTAAAATTTCAAAGCATCTACTTCTGCTAGATGCTGATTGCACTCCTAGTGGAGTGCAATCTTATCTCTTGTCTTCCAAGGTCACTTTTAAGACCACTTGATTATAGGATTTTGTTTGTTTCATTTATCTTGAAAACTAACAATAATGCATGAAAAATGAGTACATGTCAATGAATATTCATTGCCTAATTATATAACTCTTTGGAGATGACTTTCATTTTTAAACTGATCCAGTTATGACCTTTGAAATTAAAAAAATTACACTTGATATGAAAGGCTTACATACATCACAAACCATAAAACAAAAGAGTTGGAAGTATTAAAGATATCATATCTGGTGATACAAACTGACTCTGTTTTTCTTTACCATCTACTCCTCTTCATAGTTCCCATACATCCCTAACACTAAATTTTAAATCTTTCACATGTCCCATGTGTAACATATATCCCAGAGATAGCAGCAATTACAAACCTACTCCCACTTCTATTCAAATATACTGCAGGAGAAACTTGAACTGAGTTGATGACTACTTGGCAGAATTTAAAACTGTGGAAGAAAGACTTTAAAGTAAAGAAAGGGAGGGAACCAACGTTTATCAGAGCACCTGCATTGTAGATTCTCCGTGTCCATCACTTCTTTTGTTCTTGCCCTGCCAGAGGGGTACAGGAAGCTCAAAGGAAGTTTCTCTTCAATGGAAGTTCACGTGGTTTAGGAAGCTCACACATCTGGTAAGTGTGTGATCTGGCAAAGCAAACCCAGATCTTCTGACTCTAAAAGTGATGCTCATCTGTTCCCGGAACTGCCTTTGCAGTTGTCAACCCAGTCTCACTACACTACACCGCTGAGAGCCCAGGTACCATGAGTGACCTTCTGAAGGCCACATAGCTAGCAGTACCTCTGACCTCTGATTCAGCATCCTTCCTGCCATTCCATAGGGTTTAGGGAGATTTTGCAAATGTCTTTAGGTCTGACAACTCTGAATATCAAAACGGGTCTCTATCTCCTCATGTTGCTTCATAGTAACTCTGATTCTATTTGCCTCAAGGGACTGGGTTTCTAACGTGGGTGTTGCCACTATTCCTTCTGTCCACTTTCTTTCTTTTCAAAGGCTCTCCTTTTCACTGTATGACCACAAACCAGAATGGCACTTTGTATGTCTCTTGGTATTTTTACTGCAAAACTGAAAATCTGGCAATACCTAATACCAATGTTAAATTCGTACACGACTAAAGGGAAAGGAGGTAGCAACCAGCCATGGTCTGGTGACCATTGTTCAGACAGATATTCCAGGGAGTTGAAATTATAAGTTAAAACCTGAGAAGGAAACAGAGCTCTCAGTTTCACCAATGAGAAGGGAGGACCCAACAGTCANACCTGTCTCTTATACACATCTAGATGTGTATAAGAGACCAGTCAAAGGCTTTGGCATAGTCAATAAAGCAGAAATAGATGTTTTTCTGGAACTCTCTTGCTTTTTCCATGATCCAGCGGATGTTGGCAATTTGATCTCTGGTTCCTCTGCCTGTTCTAAAACCAGCTTGAACATCAGGGAGTTCACGGTTCACATATTGCTGAAGCCTGGCTTGGAGAAGTTTGAGCATTACTTTACTAGCGTGTGAGATGAGTGCAATTGTGTGGTAGTTTGAGCATTCTTTGGCATTGTCTTTCTTTGGGATTGGAATGAAAACTGATCTTTTCTAGTCCTGTGGCCCCTGCTGAGTTTTCCAAGTTTGCTGGCATATTGAGTGCAGCACTTTCACAGCATCATCTTTCAGGATTTGAAATAGCTCTACTGGAATTCTGTCACCTCCACTAGCTTTGTTCGTAATGATGCTTTTTAAGGCCCACTTGATTTCACATTCCAGGATGTCTGGCTCTAGATGAGTGATCTCACCATTGTGATTATCCGGGTCATGAAGATCTTGTTTGTACAGTTTTTCTGTGTATTCTTGCCACCTCTTCTTAATATCCTCTGCTTCTGTTAGGTCCATACCATTTCTGTCCTTTATTGAGCCCATCTTTGCATCAAGTGTTCCCTTGGTATCTCAGCTCAGCTGGTAAAGAATCTGCCTCCAATGCAGGAGACCTGGGTTCAGTTCCTGGGTTGGGAGGATCCCCTGCAGAAGGAAAAGGCTACCCACTCCAGTATTCTGGCCAGGAGAATTTCAAGGACTGTATAGTCCATGGGATCGCAAAGAGTCAGACATGACTGAGCAACTTTCACTTCTTTTATAATAGTGATATAATTTAAAAATCTGATTTTTCTCTTTTATGTTTCCAGGGAAAGCCTGCTCTAAAGCCTTCAAGTGAAACTGAAGTCACTCATTCGTGTCCGACTCTTTGCGACCCCATGGACTGTTGTCTATCAAGCCCTCAAGAAGTCATTTCAATTCTTCCTTGGTAGATAGTTCCATATCTCTTCATTCAGAACACTTAGCTTTGCTGAGAGTTGTTTTTTTTTTTTTTTAATGGCATATTGTGTTCTACTTTTGTAGATTTATTTTGTTTTCATTCTGTCTCCTTCAATACAAATTTATGCTTTCAAGGTCAAGCACAATGCGTTCTGTGCCTCTCACACTCCCGCACACAGTGAATAATCCTAAGAGTCACATAGCATTCACTTGGTTCTTCAGAGAAGAAGAATAATTCATGATCTCGCTGTGGTCAGAAAAAGCAAAAAAACAAACAAAAAAAACCTCTTCAGTAGTGTCAAACAGTTCATGGTGGCCTTTACTTGGAATGCATCCTCTTGAAAGGCCAGCTTGCTACTAATATATGCTATGGACCAGCTGAACTATAAAATGAACAGGGTTTATGACACAATATCCCACAAATTTTGCCAACCACATCCAGGCCCTCACTTTGGGGTAGGGCAGGGACAACAAGATTCAAATGTAAGCCTCCCACAGAAGAGCAGAGTGGATATTCAGTACTTGTCACTTTTAATTTGGGGATGCACTTGGCCACCATTTCCTAAATGGAAAGTCAGACCTCAGAACCTTCCTTATGAAAAGATCTGTGAAGTTCTAAAGATCTCTCTGGCCCACAGTAGGAGATTCAGGATGTTCAGAACAAAAACTTAGGACCAAATAAAATTTTAAGTGAATTGCTAGTCATTTCCTCAATAAAGTTGTGGGTTTAATGTAAAAGACGAAGTATGTGGGGGGAAAAAAAGTATTACTCTGCATAGGACCATGAAATGTATTTAGTTTCAACAGAAGCTGAGTATCTCACAGCTGTAAGGGAATTCCTCTGCCCAACTTTTTTTATTTCTATCCCTTTTATTTTATAGATGAGGATGCTGGGGGTGAAACAAATTTTCTGAGTTACACAGATAGCTAGTGGATGTGTCAAAATTAGACTCAGGGCAGAAAAACATAAGAGACAACACAAAAAACAAATTCTTTATACATATGGGCCTTAGGTTTTTAAAGCATGTGCATGTGTGCTAAGTCACTTCCATCATGTCCATCTCTTTGTTACTCTATGGACTGTAGCCCCCCAAGCTTCTCTGTCCATAGGATTCTCCAGGCAAGAGTACTGGAATGGGTTGCCGTGCCCTCCTCCAGAGGATCTTTCCCATCCAGGGACCAAATCCATGTCTCTTATGTCTCCTGCACTGGCAGGTGTGTTCTTTACCACTAGCACCGCCTGGGAAGCCCTTTTAAAGCATATCCGTGTCAAATTGCTAGGGGAAAACTAAAGAATGAGAAAGTTATTTCAAACCTTAGAGTTATATTGTAGTTTTTTTTTATTGCAAACATATTAAATTTGAAATAACAGATTACACCACGACAGAATTAGAATTAAAATATCTGACTCCAGAAGTGAAAGCGAAAGTCGCTCAGTCATGTCTGACTCTTTGTGACCCCATGGACTGTTTCAAAACTCTCCAGGACAGAATACCGGAGTCGGTACCCATTTCCTTTTCCAGGGGATCGTCCCAACCCAGGGATCGAACCCAAGTCTGCCATATTGCAGGTGGATTCTTTACCAGCTGAGCCACAAGGGAAGCCCAAGAATACTTGAGTGGGAAGCTTATCCCTTCTCCAGTAGATCTTCCCGACTCAGGAATCAAACCAGGGTCTCTTGCATTGCAGGCAGATTCTTTACCAACTGAGCTACAGGAAACCCCTGAGTGAAGTCACTCAGTCGTGTTCGACTCTTTGCAACCCCATGGACGGTAGCCCAGCAGGCACCTCCATCCCTGGGATTTTCTAGGCAAGAGTACTGGAGTGGGTTGCTATTTCCTTTGCTTCAGTCATGTCCGACTCTGTGTGACCCCATAGATGGCAGCCCACCAGGCTTCCCCATCCCTGGGATTCTCCAGGCAAGAACACTAGGTCTCTGTAAATAGCTACACATATATCACCTCAAATAGATTTCTGTTAGCTTAATGCACATGTTTGTATGATACATCATACATATATATATATATGTGAAAAAATACATTGTTTTCTCAAAATGGATACACACTAAGCATATTTTTCAATAATTAGCTTTTTTCATCTAACATTAAATCATAGGTAACTTTCCATAGCAGCAGAGATAAATTTGCTTTGTTTTTAATGGTAATATTATATTTTATAATATGTATATACTGTTATTTATTTTCCTATGGAGAGAAAAGTGGGTCATCTCCAATTACTCATTCTTAGAGAAAAAGCTGCTATAAACATACAAACCTCACTACTTTTACTATGATGGTATTTCTTCAGGTCAAGTATCTAAAAGTAAGATTTCTGAGTCTTATACTTGAGAATCATTTTAACAGGACTTAAAATAGAGATGGCTTTTCAGGGGCCAATTTTTTTCCATACATTCAAGTAAAATTTCAAAGCATCTACTTCTGCTAGATGCTGATTGCACTCCTAGTGGAGTGCAATCTTATCTCTTGTCTTCCAAGGTCACTTTTAAGACCACTTGATTATAGGATTTTGTTTGTTTCATTTATCTTGAAAACTAACAATAATGCATGAAAAATGAGTACATGTCAATGAATATTCATTGCCTAATTATATAACTCTTTGGAGATGACTTTCATTTTTAAACTGATCCAGTTATGACCTTTGAAATTAAAAAAATTACACTTGATATGAAAGGCTTACATACATCACAAACCATAAAACAAAAGAGTTGGAAGTATTAAAGATATCATATCTGGTGATACAAACTGACTCTGTTTTTCTTTACCATCTACTCCTCTTCATAGTTCCCATACATCCCTAACACTAAATTTTAAATCTTTCACATGTCCCATGTGTAACATATATCCCAGAGATAGCAGCAATTACAAACCTACTCCCACTTCTATTCAAATATACTGCAGGAGAAACTTGAACTGAGTTGATGACTACTTGGCAGAATTTAAAACTGTGGAAGAAAGACTTTAAAGTAAAGAAAGGGAGGGAACCAACGTTTATCAGAGCACCTGCATTGTAGATTCTCCGTGTCCATCACTTCTTTTGTTCTTGCCCTGCCAGAGGGGTACAGGAAGCTCAAAGGAAGTTTCTCTTCAATGGAAGTTCACGTGGTTTAGGAAGCTCACACATCTGGTAAGTGTGTGATCTGGCAAAGCAAACCCAGATCTTCTGACTCTAAAAGTGATGCTCATCTGTTCCCGGAACTGCCTTTGCAGTTGTCAACCCAGTCTCACTACACTACACCGCTGAGAGCCCAGGTACCATGAGTGACCTTCTGAAGGCCACATAGCTAGCAGTACCTCTGACCTCTGATTCAGCATCCTTCCTGCCATTCCATAGGGTTTAGGGAGATTTTGCAAATGTCTTTAGGTCTGACAACTCTGAATATCAAAACGGGTCTCTATCTCCTCATGTTGCTTCATAGTAACTCTGATTCTATTTGCCTCAAGGGACTGGGTTTCTAACGTGGGTGTTGCCACTATTCCTTCTGTCCACTTTCTTTCTTTTCAAAGGCTCTCCTTTTCACTGTATGACCACAAACCAGAATGGCACTTTGTATGTCTCTTGGTATTTTTACTGCAAAACTGAAAATCTGGCAATACCTAATACCAATGTTAAATTCGTACACGACTAAAGGGAAAGGAGGTAGCAACCAGCCATGGTCTGGTGACCATTGTTCAGACAGATATTCCAGGGAGTTGAAATTATAAGTTAAAACCTGAGAAGGAAACAGAGCTCTCAGTTTCACCAATGAGAAGGGAGGACCCAACAGTCACCTCTTGGGCAGTCACTGTGGTCCCCACTGTTGTTGAAAAGATTCTCAAACTTCTCAGGAATTAAGGCAATGCCCACTATCTTCTGAAACTTTCTGAAGAGGCTTTCTGACTGCAACTTCATGTTTCACGGAAGTTTTATAAATAACCACTCAATGAATGGCAACCTCACTGAGATTCCCCCTCAGTTCGAGGGCTTCCCAGGTGACGCTAGTAATAAAGAACATGACTGACAATGCAGGAAACATAAGAGACACAGGTTTGATCCCTAGGTCAGGACGATCCCCTGGAGGAGGGCATGGCAACCCACTCCAATCTTCTTGCCTGGGGAATCCCATGGACAGAGGAGCCTGGCAGGCTACAGTCCACAGGGTCCCACAGAGTCAGACATGATGGAAGCGACTTAGCACAGCATACACAGCATACTGGTTAGGATTTCCCTGGCGGCTCAGTCAGTAAAGAATCCTCCTGCAATGCAGAAGACCCAGGTTCCATCCCTGGGTGGAGAAGATCCTCTGGAGAAGGAAATGGCAACCCCCTCCAGTATTCTTGCCTGGAGAATACAATGGACCTGGGAGCCTGATGGGCTACAGTCCACAGGGTCACAAAGAGTTGCACACAACTGAAGTGACTTACCACACACACAATTATTAGATTGGAGAGGCAATTTCAACATTAGATCCACATAGCACAGTTTCTTCCTTTACTAGGAAGTTATGGACTATAAGAGGGTTCTGTTTTGTTTACACTATTTATCAAAAAGCACAAAACTAAGTGGATTTAGTAAAATTTACTATACACACTTAGAGGAGCTAAATAACTGCCTCTTGTCTTCCAGATAAAGACACCAACTTAAAAATTACAGACTACTATATTTCTCAGTAAATTCAATATGATTATTGAAGTAGTCATCTTTGGTCTACCTATCTAAGGAGGTCAAGTAAAAATGAATACATTTTTAGTTTTCTTTAGAAATGTATCCTCTAAAAATATTTTCTAGAACTCTTCTGTGTGACAAATCAGTTCTGAATCTTCTACTTCAATGAAAGCATCTATTTATCCCACTTTTTTTGAAAACAAAACAATAATCTAAGTGGACATAGCTAAGTCAGGCCAGGTACCAGGTTACTCTTTTTATTAGAGCTTCTGGAAGAATTATTGCAAGAACTCTGGCTTTAGGGACTGTCATTGTCTTTCTTCCCACATCAGTTCAGTTCAGTCGCTCAGTCGTGTCCAATTCTTTGTGACCCCATGAATCGCAGCACGCCAGGCCTCCCTGTCCATCACCAACTCCTGGAGTTCACTCAGACTCACGTCCATCGAGTCAGTGATGCCATCCAGCCATCTCATCCTCTGTCGTCCCCTTTTCTTCCTGCCCCCAATCCCTCCCAGCATCAGAGTCTTTTCCAATGAGTCAACTCTTCACATGAGGTGGCCAAAGTACTGGAGTTTCAGCTTTAGCATCATTCCTTCCAAAGAAATCCCAGGGCTGATCTCCTTCAGAATGGACTGGTTAGATCTTCTTGCAGTCCAAGGGACTCTCAGGAGTCTACTCCAACACCACAGTTCAAAAGCATCAGTTCTTCAGTGTTCAGCTTTCTTCACATGGAAGAAGCTAAAAAATATTCATGAAAGATTGAGTAGGGCCAATTTTCTACGAGTCAAAACAACAGCAACATCAATATTTCAGAGTCTGCAAAAAACATGGCCATTCTCTTGCCTTGAAAAAATTGTTAGAAATCATTGCATTTTTTTAAAAAATCATGCATTTTAATGAATTCAAAATAACTCAAGAGATTTTTAAACTGTTTGGATTCTGAAAGTGCAGAGATATATCAGATTTTTTATAACTTCTGTTTGATTAAAATAGATCTGATACTGTTCCTCTGCAGACCCCCAGCAGGATGAGGCATCAGGTAACGGGTGATCTTTTCATCACAGTCCTGGAGGACTCCTGGTTTCAAGGCAGTTTCAGCTGTCACAGTTGCTTAGAGTTTACTGAGCTGTTTTTAGTTACTCATTCAAATATTCATAAGAAGTGTGGACCACAGTTTGCTGTCTGGTAACAACTTCATTTTCGACTCACACTCAGCTTGTCCTTGTGGATTGCTTCTTTCACCCAGATTGGGCTTTCTGCAGTCACGTGGCCTTTCAAGGATAATGGAGTTTCCTTGGGAGTAAGCAAAAGAAGCATGTTCCATCTTTTATCTTTGCTTGGCTGGGTAGTGAAAATAATTACAGAAGACAGTTATGGATTATCAAAGAGACAAGTGAAATAATCAAACCTATATCAAGAACGGCTTTGTGCTACCCAAGAAGGCAGATCACTTAATTATTTACCTTGTGAGACTATGAACACCCCAGGAAATCCTAAAATGGCAACATATTAGTGCAAATATTTACTCAACAATATTCTTGAATACAGTAATGAAAATATGTGTAATCTCATGATATGTTTTTGAAAGAAACCAAGGGACTGTATCATTTCTTAGCACAGGAGAAAAATCCCTTCATTATGATATCTTTATTATTTGATTAAAATGCTAGTTAAATAAATCTTTTAGGTAGACGGATTGTACTGCTTAGTTGGAAGTCAATATCTAACGCTGGAATTAGCTGCAGTAATACATGAATTACTGAAAATAAGCAACAGTATAATATACAAAGTGCTATTATTTAATTAAACTATGACATGAGCTGCGCACTGTCATTTTATGATCTACATCCTCTATGTTACTACAAAAAAAAACGACTTGTCAGTCAAGATACATTTCTAAAATAACAATGCTTTGACGTTAAAACTCTGAATTATTCTGGCTGCAATATAGAGTGTATTTAGAGAAAGGAAAAAGGGTTTTTTTAAAAAAACAATTTATTATTTACACTAAATAATGCTCATTTTACAAAATCTGTGCCTTTAATTCCATTAAATTTTCAAAACCTCTTTGTTAAAATTACTTTACATTTGCATAGTTCTTCTAAACATGAATATATACCATGGTGCTTCTGAGTTCATTTGAGATATTCTAAAAATACCAAGCAGGTAAATTCTGTATTACTTTATTTAGACTGAGATGTAAAAATAACCCTGTTTGAGGCAAAGAAAAAGGAATTTCAATCTCGCAGTGACTGCCAGATAAAAACCTGGAAAAGATCATTAATCTCATTTGTTTTCATTATAGCAACACTTGTTATCACAACTTTAGTTAAGAAAGCGCCAACATTTATACCAGCGATTATGTATCAGCAAAATTAGTTCTAAAAAGTGAATCTCCTGCTACCATAAACTCTGTTTTTGCCACGATCTTTGTGTGCTGTGACGAGGAGGGTCAATGTTATGAATTCTTGACAGAATAAACAACTGCTTGAATAATGCTTGACAGGCACTGGAGTATAATATGAATTCCTAAATAAAGTACCAACATTTTCATGTATCTAATGTAATGTTTTATCCTTCAAAGGAAGATTTTTTTTTTTTTTTGCTGACATATTTCTTCTATCTTTATAAGGTGAAAGTAAGAGAAAATATAAATATTCGCCTATTTCTGTTCATCTTTTTTCACTCCATGAGTGAACACTCTCTTCAGGGTAGAGATTTCAAGCTCAAGTGGGCTGTAAAGGAATCCCGTGTTGGCAGCATGCTGTGCTTTAAAGAGAGGCAATGAAAATTAAGTCTCTTTTAATCAGAAGAGCTAGCTTTAGTGATGTGAAGGAATCTGACACTTGTGGTCTAGCCCGTGTGTAAAAGGCTAGTCTTCATGGAACATAAATAAAAGATTCTGACCAATATTTCAGAAGTACCCCGACTAATTTTTTTTTTAATTACAAACACAGAGAGGTAAATTATTGAGATTTAGTAGGATTTTACTTTTTTAAAAATATACATACCATGGTTGCATCACTCATAGTATTAAAAGTAATCTTCTGTAGCCCACCAGTCAAGGAAAAATCCATAAAGCTCACCACTCTTAGAGCAGTGAAATAACTTCCAAAGGGGAAGTCTCAGTGCCAGGTTCTTCATCAAACAAGATGCTGGCAAACTTCATAATAACAATTTTTTTTGAGGGCTTTATAGTGTCAGACACTTTACAGATACCATCTTATTTAGTATTCACATTGTCCTGGCAAGGTAAGATGATCTCCATTTTATAAATGAGAAGACTGAGATTCAGAGATACGTCTGAATAATGTGAAATGTCCAAGGGTGCGCCCTTAGCAAGTGGAAAAGTAAAAACTCAAACCCAGATTATATAAGTCCAATCCCCATTCTCCTTTCACTATGAAATCTTGCTTCATGATTAGAGGTAATTGAATTAATAGTTAATGGACACTATTCTTTCCCCTGAGATGTGTGGAGACAACTATTTCAGCAATGTGACATTATTCAAAGAGAGCCTCTCTATAAATGTAATTCGAGTGTATGTGAACTTGAAGAGAAAACCTAAAGAGACAAGCTGATTTTGACCCTCGCTGGAGCTGCCAATGGGGACTTCTAAGAGTGAGAAGAAAGAAGCAAACTTAGAAGAAAAAATATCTGTGCAAAAATTGCAAAAAGAGATAGTTTTATAAAGAACCACTATCACTGAGTGGCTGAAGGCAGTTTGCAGTGTTCATTTTAAGGAGAAGTTGATAGACCATGTATGCATGAAAGAATCTATGCAATAATGGATTGAGCTAGAATTAGCACAATAGAAACATACGTGATAAGTCGTGGCAAGTTCAAGAACCATGCTTGGAACACCAGAAAATGAAAACCTTCAGCCATTAGTACATAACCAATGATAGAAGAAAATGATGGCCCCTCCATCAAAGAGATTGACAGGTATCCAAGCAGAGTCACTACAGTGGAGCAGAAGATGCTACTGAGTCAGATACTGAGGGAAGGGGGTTCATGACAAGACCAGATATGAAATACAGCCATTGTCATTCTTGGCTAAGGGTTCAACCACCTCAGTCTGCTGAAAAGAAACTGGAAGTCAGTGTGCCAAAACTATGTCATAATTGATCCATAGCACCATTTGAAGTTCCTGCATATGTGTATATTTGGGTATAAGTCATTTTCAAAACTTTACATGATTTACCCCAGTCTGTTTAAATAAGTTTTAGTCTTTATGAAATCACAAGTCAAACATCACTTGAAGTAAAAGTTAACAAAGCGACTGAACTAAATACACCAAAATGACAGTTGAAAGCATCGTCCTGATACTCAGATAAGGATAGACCTCATATAACAACAGCTAACCCTTTATTAAGGGCTTCCCAGTGGCTCAGTGGTAAAGAATCTGCCTGCCATTGCAGGAGACACAGATTCACTCTCTGGAGGGGAAAAGAGTCCCTGGAGAAGGAAATGGCAACCCACTCCAGTATTCATGCCTGGGAAATCCCACGGACAGAGGAGCCTGGTGAGTTACAGTCCAAGGGCTGCAAAAGAATCGGACATGACTGAGTGAGCACACGTGCACGCAATCCTTTGTTAGATACCCACCAGGTTTTAATAATTCTAATGTTTAAAATAATCCTGCAAATAATTATTAATATATCTCTTTATGAAGAAAAGGAAGAGAAATTAAGACTCTCTCAAGATTTTCCAGTTATTGCTTACATAGTCAAGATTTGAACCCAAGATGGTTAGTCTTCAAAATCCATGCCTTTCACCCTGCTAATAAGTTGGGTGAAAATCAGCTTCTAGGGGATAGACCTGTGTATTTTCTATTAATTGGTGCTTATGTTTCCTCTTAATTAAGGAACAGGCCTGAAATTTTAGCACAGAAAATTCCAATATCCCATAATTCCCCTAAGATCTGGAATCAATGAAAAAGTAAGGTGATTGAAAATATCATGGTCAATGAACTTTAAAATATGGCAATATTTAATGATACATAATGGTAAAATGAGTGATTAGTTCATCAGTTCCTTCTTGTGGAATAATCAATCTAACATGATGTCTGGCATCTAGGAAAACGTCTATCATTTCTCATCAATTCTGAGATGAAGTTTTTCATATTTTACATCTATAAAATCAGAGTACCTCTCAAATTGCTGTCAGCTGGGTGAAACTGCAAAGTAGTCATCATTACCTGAGCATGTTTGAACTCAGCTGTTATGTAACTGGACAATCATAACCCTTCAATGTGTCAGTCAACAAACCACTTAAGATTCATTTGAGGAAAGAATATGAGTCCTAGTTATTATCTGAAAATATTCTATTGACACCTTCTGGTATAAGCAAGAAAACACAGACATCAAAACTTGCATATTAGAATTGGCTGTTTCAAAGAAAATCCCAGAGACAATATGGGAGCACTTTGATAAGAAATGCTGTGTGATCAACACCCTGGATGGTCCAGTGAGTGACAGTGACTGAAAAAATCATGACCCCAGCAGTTCTGAGGCAACAGTGACTCTAAAGAGCCAGAGTCTGGTTGTGAACATATTTTAGGATTGTCTCAACCAACTTTTCTTTTCTTTAAAAAAAAATTTTATTGGGGTATATTTGCTTTACAATTATGTATTAGTTCCTGCTATATAGCAAAACTGTTTCAGCTCTGAATATACATAATCCAATCTTCCTTGGATGAACCTCGAATTAGGTCACCACTGAGCAAGGAGTAGAGTTCCCTGTGCTGTAAAGTAAGTTCTCATTGTGAAATGAAGTGAAAGCTGCTCAGTAGTGTCTGACTCTTTGCGAACCCATGGACTATACTCCATGGAATTCTCCAGGCCAGAATACTGGAGTAGGTGGATTCCTTATCAACTGAGCCACAAGGGAAGCCCAAGAACACTGGAGTGGGTAGCCTATCCCTTCCCCAGCAGATCTTCCCAACCCAGGAATTGAACTGGGGTCTCCTGCATTGCAGGCGGATTTTTTACCAACTGAGCTATAGTGTATACATGTCAATCCCGTGTATACAGACTGAAGTATGATTTTTTTTTAATATATTTCTAAGTTTCAAAGAAACTTTTCAAAACGTATAAAATAAAATCAAAACTGATGTGTTAATCTTAGTTGTATGTGTGTATGTGATGTAATAGTACAGTTTTCAATTGACAGAGTTTCAGAATTAACAAAATTTGTAAATTTTCCATAGTTTTAAAAAATGGATTAGGCTTCATTTCCTTGTGTGTGACTACATTTTTTCCAAGAATAGATTAAAAAATGTTTACCTCCTGAAAGAGAGACACTGACTTCAGTTTCAGAAAATTTTTTAACCTATGGCTTCCCTTGTGGTTCAGCTGGTAAAGAATCTGCCTGCAATGCAGGAGACCTGGGTTCAATCCCTGGTTTGTGAAGATCCCCTGGAGTAGGGAAAGGCTACCCATTCCAGTACTCTGGTCTAGAGAATTCCATGGACAGTCCATGGGGTCGCAAAGAGTCGGACACAACTGAGTGACTTTCACTTAAGAAAAAATATTTCATTTTGGCCTGAACAGGATTATTAAGAAGTGTGGGTTCATCATAACTTACATTGTGCAATATTTATCATGTACCATAAGATGCTACATAGACTGTAAAGAAAATGTTTGCTTTCTAAAAAGCTTACCTTTCAAGCTATGTCCACAGAATGGGTATATCCACTTCTTGTGAATTTATCTTATTCAGTTCAGTTCTGTTCAATAGCTCAGTTGTGTCCGACTCTTTGAGACCCCATGAATCGCAGCACGCCAGGC
>SJYX01023514.1:6828-18875 GCA_006410675.1 Oreotragus oreotragus | reverse complement strand
CGTGTCCAACTCTGTGCAACCCCGGAGACGGCAGCCCACCAGGCTCCCCGTCCCTGGGATTCTCCAGGCAAGAACACTGGAGTGGGTTGCCATTTCCTTCTCCAATGCATGAAAGTGAAAAGTGAAAGTGAAGTCGCTCAGTTGTGTCCGACCCCTAGCGACCCCATGGACTGCAACCTACCAGGCTCCTCCATCCACAGGATTTGCCAGGCAAGAGTACTGGAGTGGGGTGCCATTGCCTTCTCCTATTCTCTTGCTAGTTATCTGTAAAAATTCTATTTGACCCAAAGGAGAGCCTATAATTTGGAACATAAGGCAGCAAAAAGATATTTAGGCATTTTTAATTGCTTTAAGTTACTAAATTACTTGATCAGATCAGTTTGTCCTAAACTTCATTCATATTCCAGTCAAAATGTCTGCTATATCCCAATACCATCTGCACTATTATGTATTGTTCTTTAAAATCAGCTTGTTTTTAACAATCAGCCTTGCCCTAATTAGTACTACATGTTAAAAAATGTATTTGACATGCTAACTTTTCTAACAGCCCTTAAAGTATATACATAAATATAAAATCAAAACATGTTTGTCTCTCCACACACCACTTAAAATCCTTGGACATACCACCAGCAATACCTGAGCACCATTTTCTGCAACTGGATCAAACTGATTCCTAAGATCTTACTCTTCTAAGTCGTGGCATTGAACAGACACACCAAATTTGTTTGGCCAGGTCACGTGTTCAGTTAGCTGACACCCCTGTTGCCCTGCAAGTTGCCAAAAGGAGACCAGCCCTCAAGCTCCGATAGCTGGCTAGTCTGCTTCCAGGACAAGTGTAATTAAACCTTCATTCTTTGTCTCTCTGTTCTTCTCAATCTTGCTTTCTAGACCCAGAACATCATGTATGACATGATTTCCGACTTAAACGAAAGAAGTGAAGACTTTGAGAAGAGGATTGTTACCCTGGAAACGAAGTTAGAGACTTTGATTGGTAGCATCCATGCCCTGCCTGGGCTCATAAGCCAAACCATCAGGCAGCAGCAGAGAGACTTCCTCGAGGCTCAGATGGAGAACTATGACAAGCACGTCCCCTACGATGCTGAGCGGTCCCGGTCCTCGTCCAGGAGGCGGCGGTCCTCCTCTACAGCGCCACCAACTTCATCAGAGAGTAGCTAGAAGAGAATCAGTTAACCACAAAATAAGACTTTTTGCCATCATATGGTCAATATTTTAGCTTTTATTGTAAAGCCCCTATGGTTCTAATCAGCGTTATCCGGGTTCTGATGTCAGAATCCTGGGAACCTGAACACTAAGTTTTAGGCCAAAATGAGTGAAAACTCTTTTTTTTTTTTTTTTTCTTTCAGATGCACAAGGAATGCACCTATTATTGCTATATAGATTGTTCCTCCTGTAATTTCACTAACTTTTTATTCATGCACTTCAAACAGACTTTACTACTACATTATATGATATATAATAAAAAAAAAGTTAATTTCTGCACACATTTGGTCTCTCGACATTTCTAAAGGCTTACTTTTCACATTATTTTCAAGGTAAAAGGATTGATTATCATCTAACGCACTTTGATCATTTTTATTTCTGAAAGCTTGGCCAGGCAGAAGTCTTTCAATTACTCCATACCTCTTCACTAAGATTTTCTCTCATTATGAAATATTATAGTCAAAACTGTTTGACCTGGCCAGCTGACCATTCTTTGAGTTCACATGTCATTTCTATTTAATTTTGTTTCCAAATTATGTGGAAAGTGAGACTGTTACATCAAAACCTATAATATGAACTAGGGACACCGATGCTTTCAAGAATTATTTTATTCCTAGTTTGCCAGCAAATTTGCTTGAAGAAAGTATCAGGGTATACCACTGTCTATCAACTAATGGTGCAGAATTTTAGATGTACACTACTTATTTCATCTTTCCCCATGGATTTATTATGAGAGGCCCATGGTTCACTCTGTTTGCATTATATACATACATGTGAAGATACATATGTGGTTGCATAGCTCCTAATAGCATAATCAACATAAATGAGCGTAACTAGCAAATGGTCAGTCTGTACTCTTGGTCTGTGGTTACATGTTTGGTACTGGGAAGTGAGTGGCATCTGCTAAATTTCAAAAGTTTTAGCATGCTTGTTTCACAGCTGTTAAGATCAGTTTCTGTGAAAAGGAACTCGATATTTACTGGTGCAAATACATCTCTTTCCACAATCACTCTAAAAGTCCATTGAGTTTGGGAAAACCACCTTTGAGGTAATAGCAGTTTGGATTTCCTTAACCTGGTAGTCTGTAGAGCCTAGGAAGAGCTGGCAGGGGTGACATGATAAAAATCAGGCTTCACTTGGACAGCCCCGAAACCAGTCCTCTCGGGCTGGCTTACACCTAAAACTCCTTCGTTTTCAGAGAAGCCTGCCTTTGCCTTCTTCCCCTTGACTCTACACAACACCCTTTGGTGTCTGCCTTATGAGACAGCCTCCAAGTGTTTTTCTTAACACAAAACTAGAGCTACATAATTCATCAGCTTGCATAATTCAATGAATAAAATCACTTTCATAACTATTTTCTATAACTGATGCAACAATTCAAACGTTTCCATTCAAGATCAAGGACGTAAATGGATGATTCCTTCAAACTGCATGAGAATCACTTACCATTTATTACTCAAGCAGACTGAAAATAAAGCTCTTTCACACACCTTATATATTTCAGTGTAGAATGAAGACAAGGCTTGCAAATAAGTAAAACTATTGGAGTACTGCTTATAGGAACAAACTGCTGAATTAAATGAACTTAAGATTCCTATACCAGTAGGATTTCTACTTCATGGATGAAATAAGAAAAGTTTATTTTGGGTAATATACAAAAATACATCAAGTATTTGGTATAAACACTGGATGTAAGGAAGAGAGAAACTGAAAAAATGATTAATTCTTGTGATTCTTGCAGTTAGTTCTTATCTAGTCTACCTCTGTGACTGAAAACCATAATAGCAGATAATTAAGCTTAAACTGATCAATTAGCACCATCATCCCAGAATACTAGAAGACAAGGGCAAAAATAATATATTGTTCCTCTTTTTGAAGAAGAGAGCAGAGACATGAGTTTTAATTTAGATTTCATTGCCTGGTGTTTATTCACTGGCTCCTTTAATTGTCCCTCATGGAGGATGTCATTTAATTCATCTCTTCCTATTTCATTATGCAAAGTATATGCAGACCAGTCATGATTAAACAAAAGTGTATGGTCTTTTGTTTCTGTATTTAAATAATACCAAATATCCACAATTTGGAAGAGGAGGCGAGAACCCATCTGTTGCACAGAATTCGTGGTCAATGATCTGTTGAATGAACATAACTCTACCTCAAGCTTTTCCCCACATGGCATTTGAACATGAAACGAGATCCTCTGAGGAGACCTTAGATTAGTCTTTAGTGAGCTCTATAACTTGCTCTAGTTTACACTCTTGTTTTCACAAATTTCTAATGATAACTGAATGTGTTACACTGACCTACCACGCCCCAGCCTCTCTTCTCTACAGCCAATAGCAGAACATACAACCACCACTGATCATTGTGAACAACAATGGCACCACCATCCTCAATACTGTTCTTCATTTCCCCTACTTATACACAATGTCATGAGTTAGCCACTAGAAAGAAGATTCCATGCTCTTAAAAAATCATCAACCAAAGTCATAACAAGTAGTAGATCTAGAAAACTTTATATGCTTTCTCCCTAATGTCACCTCCACTGGCAACTTTTTTGTCAGAGACTCTCCATCAAAGCATCTGCAATAATCAAATAATTCTATTCCAAAACAATATGGAAATTGGGATAAAAGCCTGTTGGTTGAGTTGCAGTCAAATCTTGAGACATGGATTGAAGTTTTACAGCCCTGTTATTCAACTCTGCCCAATCTTGAAAAGTAGAATGAAAAAATGGAAAGAGGAGGTTAAAGGTCAGAATTGGATTTAGAACTGAATTCTTGCTAGTTCTGAGTAATTGAGCACCCTTAATCCTTTTGAGCCTTCTTTTCTCCTTTTTCTCATCTACAAAATGAGTATAAAAAGACACAGGTATCAATGGAACTCTATAAATCCTAGCATCTATCTTAACAAATGATGGTAGGTATTTTTTAATGTTATTTCCAATATAACACAACAAATATCAAACATCCCGTTGCCTATCTTTTTAACTTTTAATACCGCATAGTAGAGGTTATGAATTCTTCCACTCACCTAGTTAATTCTGAAAACAAGTACTGAACGATGGATCTGTTTATTGACTTCCTGATCCTGTAACTCTTTTTAAGTGATCCTAGAATGTGTGTCTATGTGTGTGTGCTTGCTGAGTTGTGTCTGACTCTTTGCGACCCCATGGACTGTAACCCACCAGGCTCCTCTGCCTATGGAATTTTCCAGGCAAGAAATACTGGAGTAGGTTGCCATTTCCTACTCCAGATCTTCCCAACCCAGGGATTGAACCCATGTCTCTTGCATCTCCTGCCTTGGCAGGCAGATTCTTTACCACTTGCACCACCTGGGAACCCCAATCCTAGAATACCAACAGGTATATTGTATGTGTGTATATATATGTGCTTTTTGTGGTTCTGTCCTGTTCTTTCTTCTTGCCTTCCCACAGAATCTCTTCACAAATATGATCCAGAAACATAGACAGTGCTTGTGCCTTGTGCTTAGGACTTGGAATACTTGATTAGGGGTGTGCTGGTGGGGTCAATCAAGACTTAGACCAAAACCATGCCTTTAGTTCAGAAGCCTTAACATACTTCTCCCTGTCTGTGTAACCCTCCCTGAAATACTGTGTACATTCTAGCAAAATTGTCAAGTCAATCTATTCAGAGAAAATTATCAAACTGGTTGTTTAACAGATAGTGTTGTGGAAGACGTGAGGCTTGAAGCATCAAAAGGTATGATATGAGGAGCACCTCTCCTCACTGTCACTATTGCAAGAGGCCCTGATGGGTCTGCTGTATGTCAGTTTCCTAGGCCAGGAGACAAAAAGACAAAAGCCCTGGCAGTGATGCTTTATAAAACTTACTGTATTCAACATGTTACAAGTCAGTGAACCCAGAAATAGAAAACATATCACAGGTATTGCTTAAAACATATCACAGGTATTGCTTATTTTGAGCTGTTAGAAATACTTTGAATTTTTTCCCCCCAGACCTGTCCTTTTCTCCACTTAACAGGTTTTCCTCTGACCCAATGTTCTTGGCATTCCCACATGGTATTGAGAGTAGGGAGCAGCTACAAGAGGAATTAGAAATGTGGGACTTCTCATCCTGGTAGTGTTAGAACCTCTGGATTGGAGCTCGTTCAGCTTCAGATTCAGATAAAGGCTGAGTGTAAGGGAGGCAGTGGTCTGCAGACTGCAGCCAAGCGCAAAGCTGAACAGAGGGTTTCCTCCTCTCCCATCTCCCACTTTCTTAGTAACTTGCCTCCTCTCCCAGCTCCCACTTTCTTAGTAACTTGCCTCCTCTCACCAGAGCCCAATTATTCAGTTGTCAGTTTCCCTGAGGTCACCTACCCTGGCCAAAAAAAGTATATATATATATTGGGGGGGACAGTGAAACTCAGTTCCTTCAGTCAAGGTAAATGAATGGAAATATTTGAGGACTTTTCAAGAGGAAAATGCATATGTGCTGTGAGACATTTTGTGGTTATGAGTGACAAGGGATTCAAACAGCTCATAGGACAACCTGGATGGTCACCCACGTCCTGAGGCAAAGGCACCTACCACCTCTGCTGAAACTGGGTGGTTCCTGAGCTCTTAGTCACACAGGCCAACACTGTGCACACTTATGAGACTGTAGCCATCAGCCCTCCTCAGATGGAAGGTGAGAGATGGGATATGCCACTAAAATGAAGGTACCATCAGTATCTCCTGTCAACCCCCAAAGAAATCAACCCTGAACATTCATAGGAAGGACTGATACTGAAGCTGAAGCTGAAGCTCCGAAACGTTGGCCACCTGATGCAAATGGCTGGCTCATCAGAAGAGCCCCTGATGCTAGGAAAGATTGAAGGCAGCAGAAGTGGGTGACAGACAGTGAGATGGTTGGATGACATCACCGAGTCAATGCACATGAGTCTGAGCAAACTGAGAGAGAGTGAAGGACAAGGAAGCCTGGCAAGCTGCAGTCCTTGGGGTCGCAGAGTCAGACACGACTGAGAGGCTGAACAACGGCAACGGTATCTTCACTGTAAAGGAAGAATTGAAAATGCTTTAGGAAGAAGACGTTTGGCACAACGCCCAACAAACATCTAACAACCTGTGGTCGTAACATTCCAGTAGTAGCGGTGTCAGCCGCTTGGTCGTATCCAACTCTTTGTGACCCCATGGACTGTAGCCTGCTAGTCTCCTCTGTCCATGGGATCTTCCAAGCAAGAATACTGGAGTGGGTTGCCATTTCCTCCTCCAGGGGACCTTCCCGACCCAGCGATCAAACCCACGTCTCTTATATCTCCTGCATTGGCAGGCAGGTTCTTTACCAAACCTACATTATTCTGGGATTTCCCAGGTGGTGAAGTGACTAAGACTCTGCGTTCCAAATGCAGGGGGTCAGGGTCCAATCCCTGGTCAAGGAACTAGATCCCACAGGCTCCAGGGAAGAGCTCATTCACTGCAACTCAAGATCCCACATGCCACAACAAAGATCGAAGATCCCACACACCACAACAAAGATCGAAGATCCCACACGCCACAACAAAGATCGAAGATCCCACACGCCACAACTAAAACCTGGTTCTGCCAAATTAATGAATATTTTAAAAATAAGTACGTTTTTCTGTCTCAAAGCGCACCATCTTCACCGTGCCAACAACCATCCCTTTAAGGAGACTAGAGTAGACACAGCCTGTCTCTTCAGTTTTTACACATATCATGTGATTACGTGTCACCTATCGCCCCTCTTTCTCACTCATTCTCACTTTCATTCAGTTACTGTTAATAAAGGCAACTGTTAGGTCGAACAATCATAGTTCAGTGGCCTTAGGGAATAAAAGCTCAAAATTAGCCTTTCTGTTGGATAAAATCAACAGACAATCCCTAGATAAAAGACTTTAAGTGAGTCAATATTTTTATTTTTGAGTTTGTAGGAGAAATAATACTGTGGGGAAAGGTTGAAATTTCTTAAATACGGCTTCAATGGGTCACTTTTCACTTTCTTTCTTTCTTTAAAAGCTTAATGTTAACACTACTTGTAAATGTTCTAAAATAAGTCTAGGGAGTTTGAGGATTATAATTCACTTAACAGAGAACACTGACGACAAAGGTGTTATTGCTCTTATATCAGGTTGCAGTGGGGGAAGAAAAGGTTAAAAAAATAATAATTTTTAGCAATTGGTCTATAGCTGCAGTGTGGAGTCCTTTATATCTTTATGAAATTCCTGTTCCTGCTTTTTTCTAGATATAGTCACATTAATAGGATATCTTTTTGATATCAATCATAAAGAGAATCTAAAAATTGGTTAAAAAGCAGTATTTTTTTTAATTTGAAGAGTAAATATTTAAAGGAAAAACCTTTACAAAAGTTTTTATTTTTTTTTAATTTTTTTTTGTATTTATTTATTTTTTTACACGAACTCCCAAACATGAACCCCCCTCCCACCTCCCACCCCACATCATCCCTCCAGATCATCCCCATACACCAGCCCCAAGCGTCCTGTTTATAAAAAGGAGAAAAAAGTATAACATGGGTCTTCTTTCTTGACCTTGATGATTAGAAAACTATACGTTAAGATGATTTTGGAAGAAACAAACAAACAAACAAAAAAACCAGCAAGAAAGCACAAAAAGGAGAAAGCACAAAGCAAGGAGTCCAAAGTAAAGAATAACATGAAACCTGACATGTAACAGTGGTTTAATTTACACTCTTCAAGGATAGATACTGTAAGATTGAGTTCAACATGAAATGCATCTATGTGCTTTTTAGAAAGGACGTAAAATTACAGAGAAAACATTAAAACCCAAATTACAGGGGATAATTTAGTTTAGTGCAAACAACCAAAAGCAGTGATGGCAACATTCATTTCAGACAAATGGAATTGAAGGGAAACAATAAGTAATCACCTAAGGATGGTCATGTTAAATTGATCCTTGAAGAGAAAGCTGACATGAAGTGTATGCACTAAAGAGTAATACATGTAAAGCAACCCTACCAGAAATAAAAGGAAAAACAATTGTTGTGCTAGATTTTAAGATCCCTTTCATCCTGGAGAGATCAGATGAACCAAAAAATCAATACTCATGGTATCAAGAAAAATAATTATTATTAGAATTGGCCAAGAACTAACAGAAACATGAAAGATGTACTTTTTGGTAAATGATGCGGAGGAACTAGACAGACGTTTCCAAACTTCACATCATACAAAAGACTACATTCCAAATGAATCAGAGAGCTCAGTGTGCAAACCAAAACAGCTTAAGTATTAGAACACAGTGTGCATGACTTTCTCTAAAACCTAAGATAATGAAATATTTCCTGGACTCCAGAGGCAACAGAAGACTGATTAATTTGATTACATCAAAATAAAAGAGCTACTGCATAGCATGGAAGAAAAGATGGTGACAAAGTCAAAAGAAGCTGATAAGCTGGAAGAAATATTTGTAACATTTGTTACAAAGGACCAAAATCTCTAATATAAAGAAAGAATCCCAAAAATTGAGAGAAAACATTCTAAAACCCTGATAGAAAATAGAAAAATGGGCAAAAGATAGATAATTTACCAAAGAAGGATATAAAATTATCCTTAAACATATCAAAAGAGTCTTTTCATTCATAGTAAGAGAAATGCAGATTAAAACTACCACTGAGTGAATGATATACCACTTCTCACCTACTAACCCAGCAAAAATTGAAAGTTTGACAGGATAATTTTTTTTGGAAATAGGTATATAAGCATGTTAATACTTTGCAGGTGGGAATGCCAAAGGGTCCAAGCCTCAGAAAGAAAATCTGATAGTATCTAAGAAAAGTACAGTGGATTTCTTTTTGACCCAGAAACCCTTCTTTTAGGGTTTTTTTTTTTTCTGAAGATTTAATGTCCACATAATGAAAGTATATACAAAGTCATAAATTATAGTATTACTTGTAATTGTGAAATAAATACAATGTAAATACTGACATTTAAAATTTTTTTCTTCAAAATTGAAATACTTTACAGCTACATAAAAGACCAAGGATGATCTCCTGAACAAATAGAAAATGACTTCCAAGATTAACTGATAAATGTCAAGAAGACAGAGTGTAACAATATATATGTTCACGTGTGCTCCGTCGTGTCTGGCTCTTAGTGACCCTATAGACTGTAGCCCACCAGGCTCCTCTGCCCACGGGATTCTCCAGGCAAGAATACTGGAGTGGGTTGCCATTNACAGCTACATAAAAGACCAAGGATGATCTCCTGAACAAATAGAAAATGACTTCCAAGATTAACTGATAAATGTCAAGAAGACAGAGTGTAACAATATATATGTTCACGTGTGCTCCGTCGTGTCTGGCTCTTAGTGACCCTATAGACTGTAGCCCACCAGGCTCCTCTGCCCACGGGATTCTCCAGGCAAGAATACTGGAGTGGGTTGCCATTTCCTTCTCCATGGGATCAGCCCAATCCAGGGGTCAAACCTGTGTCTCCTTGCACTGGCTGGCGGATTCTTTACCACTGAGCCACCTGGGAAGTCTAACAGTATAAATGTATGAAGAAGAAATAAGAAAAATACATCTATTTTTGCATACAGAAATACTGGAAGGGTGAGCCAGAACCTGTAATGAAACTGTACACATATAGGGCAAAACTAGGTATAGAGTGGAAGGGATGGGGAAGAGTAGCTGACCCTTTGGTTCAGTCGCTCAGTCGTCTCCGACATTTTGTGACCCCATGTGCAGCAGCACACCAGGCTTCCCAGTCCTTCACTATCTCTCAGAGCTTGCTCAAATTCATGTCCATTGAGTCAGTGATGTCATCCAACCATCTCATCCTCTGTCATTCCCTTCTCCTCCCGCCTTCAATCTTTCCCAGCATCAGGGTCTTTTCCAATGAGTCAATTCTATGCATCAGTGGCCAAAGTACTGGATTTTCAGCTTCAGCATCAGTCCTTCCAATGAATATTCAGGACTGATTTCCTTTAGGATGGGCTGGTTGGATCTCCTTGCAGTCCAAGGGACTAGCTGCACTTATTACATATTTACTTTTTGAATCCTGTTAATATTGGGGGTTCAAAATATTGTAGCAATGAAAATATGAGAAAAACCCTAAAACAAAATACAACCATATAAAAGTGCATGTGTTGGGAGGGGAAATAATCTTAGTAGTATAATTTTTTATTTTGCACTAATCATAGACTTACAAAATATTTGCAAAAGCCCTACTTCCGTACATCCTTTACTCCACTTCCCTTAATGTTAACATCTTACATAATAACCGTGGTGTAATTATAAAAACAAATTAACACTGGTACAATATTAACTACAGACCTTATTTTAAAAGAAAAGTGCACATGTCTAAAGAAATGTATTCGGACTGTTTTTCACAGTAGTGTGGGTTCGCATTTCTGAAACTACTTTCTCTACATTGGAAGGCTGAGAAAATGAATAAATCTATTGAGGACAGTGGGACCAAGTTTCTCACCGTTGGAGACGGGAGTTATCAGTGCGGAATGACATTAGACTGGGAACAACCCTGTGCTGTTGGAATTGAACTGAAGTATCAGTATGGACTCATGGATACAGGAATAGAGATACATGTTTAAGTATGCATATGTTTGCATGTTTATTTACTAATTTGGCTTACTGTAAGCACCTAGAGGCAGAAAAACAAAAATCCAAACCTAGTATTCGCATCTTGCATTCTTAAAACCAATCTCCACTAAACATTCAACAGCATTCTCCTTGAAGAAATGCAGATTCCAGGAGTAGGGCAGAGAAGTTTCAAATAAGTCTGGGCATCTTATGCCAAGAGTAAGAAACATTCAAACGGCAGCATGAGGACCCCAAGGGCACAAAGGCCAGTCTGAGTGTACACAAATCATAAAGTCATAAATCTGGATAATTTGAGCATCAAAAATACTGATATTACAATAGTTTATAATCCATTAAATTAAAAGACAATGTATGTGCCCATGCTTAATAAATGGACTTCCCTTATGGCTCAGCTGGTAAAGAATCCACCTGCAATGCAGTAGACCCCAGCTTGATTCCAGGATTGGGAAGATCCCCTGGAGGAGAGGGCATGGCAACCCACTCCAGTATTCTGGCCTGGAGAATTCCATAGACTATTCCATGGGGTTACAAAGAGTAATGACTGAGTGACTTTCACGTGCTTAATAAATAAGAAAGCAAAACTCTTCCTTATACGGGTGAAAGTTTGTGGAGAACAGGACGGATATTTACAAAGTGTCAAAATATCTCCCAATATGTTATCCTACAAATTACAAAAGGTTAATTGTAATTTTACTGTTGAAAAAAAAAAACTAAAGAAAAACCTAGTGACCAATTCTTCAATCAAGGAAACAAAGAAGCATCACCATAATGGTGCAAACCACTGTCATATGGCTCCTTATATGATGCAATATTGAAGGTGGAGAAAGGGATGACAAAGGATGAGATGGTTGGATGGCATCACCAACTTGATGGACATGAATTTGGGTAAGCTCCTGGAATTAGTGATGGGCAGGGAAGCCTGGCATGCTGTAGTCCATGGGGTCGCAAAGAGTCAGACACAACTGAGCAACTGAACTGAACCGATGATGTAATAAAGAGGATCCATTATGCATGTGATATTCCTGCTAAAAACACATGAGCTGAATCTAGTAATGTGGAACTAGCAGAAAATTCAAAGACAAAAATCCCTCAAAATGGAAATTTATTAAAAAAAAAAAAAAACTAGCCAATACTTTTCAAAACTGTCAATTTTAGAAAAGACAAAGAAAGCCTGAGGAAATATTCTAGATAAACAGAAACTGAATATATATAACAATTAAATGCTAGTCAATTTCCTGCATTAGATCCTGG